>VXAV01009736.1:569127-580061 GCA_013399715.1 Alectura lathami
CTAGGACCTGCTGCCACCACTCGTTCCAGCCTGGAATAAGAAGGCATTTATGAATGCAATCCCTCATTCATGAATTACAGTTAAAAAGAAGCCACTAGCACGCTATCCAACCTAATTTTAGGGGCTCCAAGGCTAAAAACATGTCAACTCTGCCTCACCTTTATTTTTCCCTGTTATTATGAAGATGTTCATAGGACAGTACAGAGGATGACCAGAAGATTAGAGGATCTGGTGTTCAAAGCCCTTCTCAGCTATTGATCTCTGACTCAGAAAAGACAGCCTACTAAGTACTACATCAGGAATTTGTGCTTTGGGGTCAACAAATAGGAGCCTACACATTTAAAGCCATTCCACATTCTGTGACAGTCATCTGCTACCAATTCCTGTGGCTGGCCTGTAGCTGAAGACACTCTCCTCTACTGCTGTGGTGCCGGTGTACGATTAAGACAGGAAAAAAATAAAAATAAAAATTATTTCTTGCTTAAAGTGACTAGGAATAAATATTTTAAAATATGAGGCTGAAAGAGTGTTATTTAGGCTGTGAGGGAAAAAAAAAAAAAAAAAAAAAGGAAAATTTTAAAACAGCAGACAGAATCACTGGTGCAACTCGAATTCTGTTTTCTTGTGAATTTCTGCCAAGCTTTTTGTAGTAGTTTTCCATAAGATGTCTGTCTTATCAAGTGCATAGGCTAGGCCTATGATGGTGCAGGCTTGCAGTTGCCAGGACATCTAAAAATTTGGCAGTCCCAGCTCAGTTTTGTAGCCTAAATAACACTCTTCTTCAGTAAGACTCTTTTAGTTTGCATATGTGTATGTGCAAGTACATTACAAATCCCTGGGGCTTTGACAAAGTTTTTCATCTACAGTTTTGGCTAAACGTAGGCTAAACATGACTTCCATATCTCCCATAAAGTGTCTGAAGTAGCATGATGAAAGCATACTTCATTTCTCTCTGGATCAAGAATCGCTTGTTCATGACACTTAAGTCTTAATTTTTAGTTCACTGGCTGATACCATCATCTCTGTTATCCAATTATTTCCTTCCCCCTTAGACCTTCTAGTCTTTCAGTATTCTACAGCCGATCATTAGTTAATTTCTGTTGACTTTTATCATTTGTACTCTCCCTAATTGGTTTGTCACATTCTTATTTCCTCTTCATTCCATTTCCATTTTTGTTTTCCTGCATTCCAACATCTTTCCTCCGATTTATTTTCCTCCTACATAAACTATGATTTTTATTGATGCTGAATGCAGCCCGCAGGCCAAAAATAATAGTCAGTCCAAAACCAAGTGACCACAGTGCTTCAGTTTCTCACAGATTCATTTCAGAAAGGAGTTCTATTTGGCTAAATTTCCTTTTCTGTATTTCTCGCTACTGAAGAAGCTACAATAAATATTTAATAAGAAATCCCCTCCAGCTAAATTCAGGCCCCACAGCATCTCATTACTATGTCTTGGAATAGCATCCTCATTGTCACTTGTTTAATTATGCTAAGAAAGAGTTGAATTGTGTGGCTGTTGGGATCAGAAAGTGATTAAATTTACTTGGCAAGACTTTGGATATCTCATTATGATCCTCATTTAGCATTTCTAATTGAGTCCATTTTTAAAAAAATATTTTTTAAATCTCTATAATCTTGACTTAGGATCTTTCCAACACTGCAAATATTTCCTTTATTTTTCCCTTTTCTGATACAAATTTCTGCCATAATCCTGTGAAGATCAAATCAATATAATGTCCTAGTGCACCACTAATCTTTGTGAACCACTGTCACCCTTACAAGCAAAAGGAACTGAAACTCTCATGAGTAGACACTAAATTTCTCTTCTCTGTGCTCTGACGCTTGCTGAGTATATCGCCCTATATAAATGATCATAAATAACAGCTTGCTCCCAAGCAATCCCCATGACCATAGCTCTCTAACAGTTTGAGAGCTTGTCTCCTCATGTCAGGAGCATCAGCACACTGAAGGTGAAGATGAGGATGCTGCTGGGGAGGAGGAGGTTTCTGCTTTGAGTTACTATTTTGCAGAAAATTCACTTCTGTAAAGTAAGCCAGCAGAAGAGACAGGTACCATTTCAATCACAATTAACACCTCAAAAGAAGACTCAAGTGATATACAAGCGCCAGACATCTACACAGGGTGTTAATTTCAAACTAAGATGTCAGATGACAGAGAGCACTCTGTTAAAGTCAACACACATGCAGTTTACCAGCATAGATATCGTTCTTATACTAGTATTGGGAAAGCATCTTAATGGCATCTTAAGCTCCCACAGCAAGGCTACATGCAGGCAGAAATAGACAGGTTGTTCACACACTGATTTATAAGAGACTTTCCAAAAACAGCCTCATGAAAATATCCCTTCAACAAATTGTTGGTAATACCTGTGCCCAATACAGAAACATTGATGAAAGTCTCTTCCTCACAGTGAGATATAAATAATATACATATAGGCTCAGAAATTAACTGTCTTTAAAGAATAAAACATTCTGAATGGGAAGAGTAAGGACTGAGTGTCCTAGGACATTGACCAACAAAAATTGAAGAAATACTTCTTATGCACATCCTTGTGAATCCTACAACCAACAGCCAAAGCTACACGTTGTTTCACAGAGATATAGAAAAGGAAGAAAGTATTTTAAGAAGCTCTGAATAAATTGTGTTGCAAGACTAACAGAAAGAAAGAATAAGATAGGAAATAATGAATCATCTCAGCATCCAGCAAGGCATATACATAAGAATTTGTTTTAAATATGTAAAAACAAAGATGGAAAAAAGTTACATGCCTTTGCCAAAGCTGACACAAAAAGGCCAGTATTACCAAGAAACAGACCTCTAATGACCCCCTTGTCCGTGCAGACAGATGCTCGAACTGAGCATAACACCACCACTATTAATCTGCTCCAACACCTGGCATGCTAAAGTGGCCAACCAACCATCCCTATAAATTCTCATCTACAGAATCACAAAAGAAAAGATGCTATTTTCCAAACTCTAATCCTCTCTTTATTTCTTATTCCCTGTAGCAAGACTTCCTTTTTTTTCGCATGTTCCTCTTTTCAATAAATAAGTTTTAGGTCTTCCTTTCGGCAGATGTAAACTAACCTCAGGAGAGTCAATATCTGCCCCACCATAGCTGAGGATTTGACCCTTTATTTTTAGCACAATGATTGCCACAGAAAAAGTTTCATCTTAAAAGTTGCATGATGATATCCTAAAGATATCCTTAGCTACTCAAAAGCCAAAATTTTGGAGACTGGTGGTCTTACTTAATTTTGTGAATTACTAAATATCTGCTGGCATTAACAACTCAGTTCCTTGAAGTTTGCAAATACAAAAAAAAAAAAAAAAAAAAAATGGGGCTTGGGGGGGAGTTGAGAAAATGGCAGAAAAAAACTTAAAGCCTCAAGGCCACCATCAGCTCTAGGATTTGTGGTTCTCCTGAGTGTATTTTTTTAGTGTGTCTGTTCAAGCTGGTGCAGGAGATTGACTTTTAAGGTTGATGATATTGATCTAATTCACAGCCCTATACTCATTTATCATGATTCTTTAATCAATAGTGTAGCTACTTAAGATACCAGGAGTTTGGGTCCTTATTTATCTAGATGACATTTTGATAGCACCTATATCCTCAAGGGCTCTTGTCTTTTAGGTCAGCACTTCATTCCACCTCATCTTTCCCCAAGGTGTGCAAGTAGTAGGAAGACATTAACGTCACTTGCCCCAGTATTTTGTTGGTGTGGCAACACCACACTTCTGACTCCTCAGCAGGTTTCCTCATCACATGCACGTACAGGTCAGGTGCTGAGCTGGTTACAGCAGACCCACGCTGATCTTCAGTGCTTTCCATATAGGTCCCTTTACTTTATTTCTAACAATAAAGAAGGAGCTGTTGAGGCTTTACCAAAATACAATCCCAAGTACACCAGATCTCGATGTTATGTTTAACCAAAATCTGACCCTAAGTACATTGTCTTCATGTTCTCTCTCTCCAGAAATTACTCCTTCCTCAGCATCAGGAGCAAGCACCAGCAGAGGTCTTCCTGTCAGCCTTTTCCACAAGAGGCTCAATTCTCCAGGATGAAACAGCTTGTCTGGAGTTCTCCATTCTCCCTGCTTTACGATAAATGCTCTCTAGTCCTGAAGTTCTATCAAAATACACGCTAGCTCTGAGATAATCCCAAGCCACACCTATTCCTCTAGACGTGTTTCTTTTCCAATTTTTCATTTTCAAGATCATTCCTACATTGAGATTTTGCTGGAATAGTTCAGTTGGCTTTCATTTATTTTTTTGCTTTGATTCCAGGCAGCAGCAAATGTTATTTGATATGCGGCTTTCCAAAAGGCTTGAGCAATGTACCTACAATGCAAATGATTGTTTGAAGGACTATGGGATGTTTTCCCTTTCTTCGGCTACAGACATGTCTCCTTACTGGAGTACTGTAAATCCACAGAATTAAGATCTTGAGTGGCTGCTACTGAATTTTCAGTATGCCAGCTTTTTGGCTGCATGCGACCAAAAGGCTCACCCACTACAAAGCTTTCACATTGTTTCCTGTCACTATGAAGTCTTCCTAACACTTAAACTTGTTTACTCAACCTCACTGTTAATTATAATCTCTTCTCACAGCATTAGAAGATTGGGGATTGTCTCCACCAAGGTCAGTCAAGTTACAGGGCCATGGTATGGTCATGCTACCTCTGTTCCTCATGGAACTCTATGAGCTTCAAGTCAGTTGCATCAGAAAAAATGCCTTCTATTGCTTTAGAAAGAAAACCAAATACATTTCAGTTCCCATCAACAGATTTTCCCCTAAGCCCACTGCAATTCCTTGTGGGTGAAATTTAACCCTGTATTCAGGTCTTCACGTCCACTCCTACCTTTAAAATAGGTTTATTCTAGGAGAGAAGTGATCCTTGAGCCAGGTTTCTATAGAGAGGGGTGAATTTCACCAGACTATTTACCAGAATTCATTGCTTCCCAAATCAATATAACTACTGCTGCTCCCTGACATGCAGAGAAATGTCATCTTTAAGAAGGTCTGCAGCAGCTTGCATCTCCAAGGCAGAGTAAGTAATGCGGGGTGACATATGCTTTCATAGATGTTTTTTGCATTGTAGAACTTACACAGCACATACATAAATACATCTACCACACTTGCAAGAAAGACTTTATTTACACATTTCCTTCTTGTCATATTTAATTCACACACACACACACTCAGTCTGCAATGTTCCAACTTGGCCAAATCCTTGTTCACCAAACTCTATCTTCCCTCAGCACTGGAACATCCTAAGGGCACACAACTGAGAGAAGAGGGAAAGCCTATTAAGTGATGAGGATGCAGTGTTTATAAAAATTAAAATGTGTGCTGGGTATTTGGGAAAGAATGAAAAAAAATTTCAAGAGCTGCATTGAAGTGAGCTGAATAATTTTAAAATATTAAATCAAGGCCTTAATTACTATGTCTCTAATCTCATACAGTCACACTTCACTTTGAGGCAATTTGTGATTAAATAATAATACTTTAAGGCAAATAACAACACTTGGCACTTTTATAGTGCCTTTTACCTAATTAGTTTGGGATTAGTTCCTTCGCATTGGGTATGGGGCTTTGAAGATATAAAGTGCTAAGTATCATTATGACCTGAGGATCTCAAAGCATTTTACCCATACGCATTAATTAAGCCTCAGAGCGCTCCTATAAGGTAGGTAAGTATTTTTGAATCCCTTTATATTCAGCAGGCCCAAACGGAGGGTGTATCGGCCGGCGTTTTCCAGCTTGCAGACATTCAGCAAGCTCTTATGTGCACAAGCTGCCTCGCTGGATTGGCTCTCCTTGCTTCACAACCAGAAAGCATTCATATGAGCACTTCACTTTCAACTGCAAGGCTCTCGTGTCAGAAAGCTCTGCTGTGATGGCTGGGGATGCTCACAACAGCTGGGAAATCAGGTTATTACTCAGAAAAATGTAGGATTTCGTTCCTACCTGCAGGAACCCCGGTAAAAAAGCTATCCCTCATCTTCATGGTCAAAGCTTTTTGAGACGTGAAACTGAAATATTCCAGCAATTGAAATCCAAGAATTTGCACAGTGGAGTCAGACAAAGACACAGGCCTGTTTCAGGCTGTAAGGCCCTCAGGTCTTCCCCAAAAATAACAGTTGTCTCTCTTTTGCTTGTTTCCTAAAACCACTAGATCTCAGAGGCTGCCTAGGGATCATGGGCTGTTACCAAAGCAAATAAAGGAAACTTCTTCCTTTTTAGTTCATCCATTATGAAAACATAAACCAGCAATAAGGAGCTACAGAATATTCTTTCTGTTTGTAATTAATATTGTACCTGCAGCAGTCACCTGCAGAAGAAAGAGGTACAAAAGGATTTCAACTTACTTTGATAATTAAGGGTATTTAGTGTCCTTTAAACAAAGTTTAAAAAGGAGGAAATCCACAATCTGCCTGAATGTTCTTAGTTCAACAAAGTCTTTGAGTTGACAGCTAATAATTAATTAACAATGAATGGTGTCTTTCAGCCTGTCACTGTGATTGACACTATCATCCTCTGCAAAGTGAAAGATTTGTTCATGTGGCAGACTACAGTCTGGGAAACATTAAAGCTTCACAATTCCCACTGCTTTCAGCTAAATGCTTGACATGACAGGTTAGCTCGCTCAAAAAGAGGAGGAGGTGAGGAGAACAGCAGCAACCTCTGCTGGTGGAAGGACAGATTCCCCTCCGAGCAGTGATTTCACAACAGACAGTCTGGAGAAATGAGGGATAAAGTGACCTGAGTGCCTCAGAAAATCTGGGAGCTACAATTTGCTGGGGGCCAGGTCAGTTACCTGGGAAGAAATGCATTGCACGTTTCCCATTGCTGATCTCCTTTCCTGGCCTCGGTTGTGGCAGGGTGGGAGCTGAGAAGGGCCTGGGGCGGATGCAGGCTGGGAGGACCAACGCAAGAGCCCTCAGCTCTGCCACGATGGCTCAGCTCAGCCCTGCGACCCCTGCTTTGTTCTGGCATGTTCACTGAATAAATATGAAGCAGCTGTCTAAGAGAGCCACTGGCAGCTTGTTTTCGGTTACACATATTTGTTGACTTCTAAAAAATCCTATTTTTAAAGGCACTGCCAAAAACTATGAAATGTGTTCTAATTTAAAATAACTGACCTAATTAAACTAATCAAGCAGCAGAGAGACATTCCATTCTAGTAAACAATGAGTCCTGCTTTCTCGCCTCCTCAATATTGCTACTGTCTACCATGGATTCAGCTTCTTGACAGCCCTCCTCTCTGACTATTGTCCCTTTCAGCTCAACTCTCAATGACAGCAGCTTCTATGCTGACGAGCCACCTGTGCTTACAGCTGCTACCTGCCTGGTCTCACATCTGCAGGACTGGCTTGAATCTTCTGCTGCAAAACCCCTGCTCTTTGACTGTCCCTATCAGCACTACCTGTTTGCTTCACCTCATTCCCTCCTCTGGTCAGTTAGCTTTTTCGCAACTCAGTTGCATTTACTGTCTGGTACACAGGTGGTAGTTTTGTTTGCTTTCAGCTCTTTATTGCCGTTAATAAAGTAGTTGATCTTGTTTAGTCCCCCTTCTGTTCTGCACGTAACAAGATCTAGTTTGCTATGCTTCCATCCCAGCTTACCTCCATTTACACCACGTCTGCTCACTCACTGGGGAAAGCAGCTCCAGCAGGACTGTGAAGACCAGAATTACTTCTCACATGAGTAGTTCATTCTCTCTGACAACTCTCTAACAAAGTTTGCTTTTCTGCTTAAAACAAATTGACCACCACCACAATTCATTCTGCCTCCTATTTTTCATCCACACAGGATTTTACCAAATTTCTTCCAAGAAATAAAGTGCACACAAGACTTACAGACATTTCCCATGCCTTACCCTTCCTTCTGCCTTCTTCCTCTTCCTTTCCCACTAGATATAGAAATTACTTTCCTTCTGCTAACTCCCTTAGTTGCCCAGGAATTATTCTCACTCTCTTCCCATGTCTTATTTTCCCCTTTCTTGTGCATCCATTATTAGTGCATTCAGTCTCTCCCTGCTCAGAAAGTTCCCACACTGACTATGCTTGCTCCTCCACCTATTCATCCATTCCTTCTTAAACCTTCACAACTCCACTTCACTGATTTTGTCCATACAAAAATTTTATTTCTGCTTTTTCACACAAGGTCTGATCTATCTTCCTGTCATATCAACATTCTTCTCCCCGGCCTTCCTAATGCAATCCTTCCCCAATACCATTCCCTCCCAAATGATGTTGCAAATACCCTTTTTTCCTGGATCATCCCCCCAATCATGTTTTTCCCCTTCCTCCTTGGGCTCTCCCTTCTCTACTTTTTATGGATTGTTTGCTTTGAGTTTCAAGGTTGTTCATGATTTACTGACACATCCCACTTCCTCTCATCTGCTCCCAAGGTGTCCAAGGTGTCATTTCTTTTCTCCAATCAGCCAAACTTTTCCATTTGCTACTTTTTAAAGCTAGGACTTCCCTTCCTTCCACCCCTTACACTAGAAACAACCTAAAACCTAATTTGTTCTGTTTTTCAGAATTATCCTTTCTGATAATTTCTACAAATAAATTGACATCAAAAGGCCATTTTTGTTCAGATCCCCTCACTCAAAATACTGCTTCCTTATGTTATTTATACTGCTGTCTACCAGGAATGGTCAAAATCCCTAAATAGATCTTCTAGTTGCTACAGAAATATAAGTATTAAATAACAAATAGAACTTTTGGCAAAGCACACAAAATTCATACCATTTGTTCTTTGCAGAGAAAGCTCCAGAGAGCACCTGCAAATAAGCCAACAGCCCCACACGCATGGAAGGCTTACATGCCAATATTGATGATAGAGGATGCTCTGGCTCTGTGCACTAGCTTACCAGCTCAGGCACCAACCTCCTTCAGGTGTTTTCTATCTCAAAGAAAGAAGTGCAGGGGAGAGAAGGGGGAGAGCATCCTCCCTAATATATAGTTTCCTTGAAGACAATGCAATAGTTCCCTGAGTTTCAAGTATGCTTAAAGCACTACGAGTCAACAGATGCACAAGTGTACAGCAACCTGACTTCTGTGGGACTCCTGCAAGCACAGTCTGCTTTGTTAAAGACTTTAATTAACAACTTTGCAAAGGACAATGAGATTATAACAATTATTCACTGCAGGCAGCCTGTTTTTGTCCTCCTCCAGTCTCTAGTGCTTGCTTCAGCCTGCATTCCAGATAAGTATTTTATTCTGTACAGGCAGAAGGTTCATTATGCAAGTGACAAAAAGAAATCATCAATTGCCATATACACAGATCCTAATGTACCTGGTTAATGAAGTTATAATGTGTCACAGCAAAACATTTTGTCAGAATTTTGTAATTAAAAAAAAAAAAAAAAGCTATTGCAGTAATAAAGGCAAAGCATTTAACAGAGACAAATATCATATGTAAGCTGATCTTTCAAAGCAAAAACCGACATTACAAAAGCAAAGCCTTGATAACCTTACTGTACATACTTCAGTACCCTTCAATGCTCTTTGGCCCAATAAAGCACCCTTTTCTGCTCTATAATAACACTATTCAGATAAGTAACACTGACCAATCTACAGGGCTGCAACATTTTTCTAAGGACAAAAAGCATTTCTTCCCCATTGAGTCAGCGGGATACTTATTTCTTGTAACAAAGAGTTTTCTGAACTGCTGAGAGATTTGTCAAAACGGAATCACAAGTGATACATTAAACAACCAGAGGGGACAACTTATTATTAGGCATTAAAAGAGAAATCTGTAAGTTTGCAAGTAAGAATAGAACTGTGTACTTGACTTTGTAAATTCTCTGTAAATAAGAAATCAAACATGAAAGGCAAACATTTAATCTCCAGTAAATTCAGTCATTTAAATCATAGCTACTCACAATCCTAGTGTCTTAAACTTCATCATACACAGTAAAGGGCAACTAGCAGGGCACAAACATGTGCCTGCTGAGCGCTCTGGAATATGCTGCAGTTATTTAAATATGATTTATCAAACCACCAGAAGGAACTTTACACTGATGAAAGGCCAGCTCCCTCTTTTGCAATCTAGTCCACAATAAAAGACAGGCACTGAACAGACCTAAGTGTTTCCCAGAGTAAGACAACACCTTTCCTCTTCCAAGCACATGCTCAGCTCACAAGGCTGGAAAATCTCATTGTTTCCTCTGGCCCTGCGACTCCTGGGCAGTTAATTGCAGTTGCCCAGAAGAGCTGCAGCACACACCGATAACCTAGTGTTTAAGGCCACGTTCAGGAAAGAAAGATGAGTTGATATACCCACAGGCCAATCACCATATCAAATCCAGATGTCCTACACGCCAGCACTTCAGCCATTGTATGAAAAGGAGAGAAAAACTTCTGCTTACTCCATCAGCTTCTATCGCCTACTGTAATTTTAGTATGGAACAACACAGGACATGCAATAAAGCAAACCCTCCTCACCTGTATACGCTGGTCTGACACCAACGCCTCCTTGCTGCCACAAATCCACAGCTGCAACCAATAAGAGAAACAAGATTAAGATTTGTTCGTACTGAAGCTTTCTCCACCTGCGAAACGAAGCATGTCCCTGCTCAGCTAGCCCTCTATCCAGAGTTCATACGGCGGGATTTGACTTTCCCAGATCTCCTGGGTAAACAAGTTTATAAAATCATAGTACTGGAAGACAACTCACAAGGCCATTCAGCTCATTCTTCTATCAGTGGTGAGATCAACTGTACAGATGGTGTTTGCTCTTGCAGATCTCCAGTGATGCAGACATCCCAGCTTTCAACTTTGCTGATACTTCCTCTCTATGAATAACGTTTGTGTTTTTTTCTTAATATCTGGCTTTATTTATTTATTTATTGCTACAAGTAAAGGCCATTACT
The DNA here is from genome assembly GCA_013399715.1 of Alectura lathami. NCBI lineage: Eukaryota > Metazoa > Chordata > Aves > Galliformes > Megapodiidae > Alectura > Alectura lathami. The sequence goes on from VXAV01009736.1 coordinate 580,042, forward strand.
TCTTACTCTTTCTCCACGGA
>VXAV01009736.1:604974-617081 GCA_013399715.1 Alectura lathami
CGGCCGCAGCGCGGCCGGGAGAGCTGAGGGCAGCGGGGGTGCCGCGGTGCGCGCAGGGGTACGGCCGGGAGGGGAGTTACGCGGAGACGAGAAAGCTGGCGTGCAGGGCAGGTGCGTCTGCGTTACGGTCAGTCAAGCGCAGCGCTGTGGAATAAGGGAGTGGTTTTGTGTTCCTGGTGCCGTGTGGGCCTTCCAGGAGTCTCTGGGCGCTGATTGTAACAGCTCGCTAGGAAAGGAATAGTTAATGTTATTCGGGTAATTATCTCCTCCCCGTGCAGGTAACAACTTTGAGGAAGGAGGAAGTCAAGTGTCACCGGAGTTGTTCCTAAGACGCTCTTTACGCTGACTTCAGGGTGCTGGGCCGCGGGTGAGGCCGGTGCTGTCTTCACCACCAAAAGCCGTGAATCGAAGGCACACCTCAGTCACGGTTTGTCCCATTTCCTGTTTGTCCCATTAAGCGTGGCAGATTAGATCCTACCGGCTCTCCCTGCTGTGCTGCCCAGGAAGGAGACGTTGGATGGAGGAACCTGAGTTGTGCCTGGCCCTCCCTGCACCGTCTCAGGAGATGTGCCTGCTGCTGAGGGATTGCCCAGAGAGATCACACTGTGCTTGGTGTCGGCAAGCACACTGTAGCATAGCCCTTGAGAAATAACTTCGATGCCCGTATGCATTGTCACAGGCAGTTTCGCAAGTTGCAGAGTGAGTAAAGAGATAAGGCCTGCGAACAGGAGAGCCCACGTAAACAGGGCGTCATCCAGTGCTCCTGAATTCTTTAACGCAGGACTGATCTGTTACTGAAACATTTACAGACGTTTTCATTTGCTAATCTGGATTAATAGTTGTTGCAAATTTTGGAAGGTGTTTTGGAGGGCATTATCAGTGCAGCTACAAAATACAGTTGTTACAAAAATCTGACCTCTGTCTACTGCTAACAGTAAAATCAAACCAATGCTTGGCACAGCTGCTGCAAAGGGGAAGTGAATAATCCCACCAGTGTGCAGGCACTGCTAACAGGGACCTAGCTGTCTCTGTTAAGCAACTCAGTTTCATACGCTGAAGCCTTGTAATTAGCAATTTATGACAAGGATACCAAAGTACATGACTACTACTGCTCAGACTAAGGTGATGTTTTGTATAGTGTCATTCTGCTTACAAAGCATAGGAGAGGTGATTCCCGTCAAGATAAGGATCCTGCCTCCCACATGTGCACAAACTGTGGGATGCAAAGCAGTGTCAGGAGGGGGAAGGCAGGGAGGATGAGCAGGGTTCTGTAACAAAGCAGAACTAAAAATTACTTAAGGTTAGGACAAGGCCTTTTGGAAATGAGCAAGGACTTGCTGCTCTAGGATTTTTTTAATGACACTTGTTATTATGCTTGATAAACACAACAGTATTAAGAACAACAAAGCTATAGAAATAGAAAATTTAATAGTCAACAATAATGTATTTTGACAAAATCAAATTCTTCCCTTCTCTACTATCTCTGTTCTTCACAGTTCACCTTAGCAAACAGATCTGTGAGGTTGAAAATTCAGAACTACAAAGAAATTTTTTTGCTTGCTGTCACTGTAGATGTTTCTTGGAGTACTCCAAGTTCACTGCATACACAGAAGCAGACTGGTTCTGTTACTACCCGAGCAGTTTCCAAATTCTGATTCACAAGGCCGTGCGCGCTGATCTCCAGCTACCCAGAAGTAATACCGCTTCATGGGCTAAAAAAGGCATACACCTCCAGAAGCATCCCACCAACAAGCCAGTTATGGCCCCAGTACACAACCGTGCAGCAGGTTTTCTGGTCCACCAGAAGAAAAATTCTTGACAACCTTGTTTCCCCAACAGAATGAGTCTGCATTTCATTCTGTTGTCAGTATGAAGGGAGACAAAACTCAGATAATTTCTTTGTCTAAGCTGCATCCGCTCTCCTACCATAACAGCCGTTGGCTGTGCTGGATCCCAAAGGCTCTATGCTGGGTGCTCTCAGCACTCATAAACATGGCACTTAAGGTAACTACTGGTTTCTGTAACATTCTGGATACCAACATTCCCTTTTAGTCAATGAGAAGGTGATTAGCAGGAGCTGGTCAATGAACAGCTCGAAGTCATAGGCCCTTTCGTTTTTCCTGTAATTTGGCAATACTGCTCTATAAGATTCAGGTGAAAACCACAAAGGGACAAGTGTATTCAAATGTATGTTTGTGAAATATCGATCACTTTTTACTTCAAGGATTTTCACATGCATCGTGTTAATAAAAAATTGAAAAACGAAACAAAAACATGAGCATCCTTTGCTTTGACGTGTTCTAGCAGCAATAAGCTTTGGAAAACAGTTTTGCTGGGAGAAGGTAGCCATCATGATAGTGGGGAGCAGCAAAATCCACCAGAAATCATAACTGGTAAACCGGGGAGGTAAAATAAAGACCCTGCCAGGTCTTGAAAGGTGAAACTGAACATAAATTGTAACTTCAGAAACACCAGCAACCAAAACCAAGCATTGATTTAGCTGTCAACTTTGATGTAAATGATAGTGTTTTGAGCCTTCTTTTAAAACAATAAACAAACACAAGTCCTATGTGATTCTGAAATGTCATCTTGCTAGATCTCAGCCCTGAAACCAAGGTAAAAAAGCTCATCTCTTTGTTGATCTTCTCAAAATCTTCTTTACTTTCCCTCTGCCTCCCACCTGATTTTAATAATTGTTTTCTTCATAGCTGAAATGTCAAGGAGTTAAGTGAGTTGTCTTATTTTTAGCTAGCTTTATGTGAGTCTTTTCAATGTGATGAGATGTGAGAAGGTCCTTGTCAGAGAATACCATGCAGCAAGTTGCTGGTTAGTGTTTTATCTCTGTAAAAGCCATGTACATTTGCCGCAATTATAATGACATTTAATCTGACCCTTTCCCTGAAAATACTGTAGAAGGAGCTATGTTATATCCAATGACTGATAGGAGGAAGCCTGATTTATCATTGTCCTGCATCACTGGATAACGTATACGTTGCACAGTGTTACTGCATCAGGGTGCCGGTATTTTAAACCCACGTGCTGTGTTGCTGCAAATTACTGCACTGCTGCGAGGCATTCTGAACTGAACTCACCTCTTGCACACAAAATGCTAACATTATTTGTGCCATCAGGCTTGACTTCTCAAAGAACCCAAAGGACTCATGGACAGGAATATCATTTGAAGTCAGTGTTATCTCGACATGCAAATCCTTCTGATTCTTGGAACCCCTGATCTGTCTCAGTACTGAATTTGTTAATCTGAAAAATGCTTTAGGTAAAATTACTAGGTGCCCTTTCTTAAAAAGGAGGCACACAAGTGGCTGGAAGCCTAGTCTTGCGTGCAGAACTCCCACCAATTTCCCTAAGCATGACACAGTAAGGGACAGTTAGTTCTTTCACCTCACAGACCTTGGCCTTCATGGTGAAAGGTTCAATTTCTAGAGGGATCTCCTTATTTAAAATATAAATGTTTAGTGGGGACAGGAGCTTCTAGTTTTCATAGCAGTTGACTAGTCGTCAGTCTTGACCTTGACATAACAACTCTCAAATTGCTTTGCCTTCATAACATGCAGGACTGGCCAAGCAGAGATGGAACCTGCAGTGTCCCCCTCTAACTGAAGTTCTTCTGTGAAATAAATAGGTCAGGTCATTAATAAAAACATCAGCAAGTTCTTTAAAGTTTGCATTACAGGAAAGAGGGATAAAGATACCAGAAGAACATTTCCTTTCAACAGAACATGAAGACTTGCAATCATGTTCTGAATTTTAATGTATCAAAATATTCTGCTGTCTAAATGAAAGATTTAGCTAGTGATGACATGGCTTTTAAACAATGTTGAAGCTGACAAAATCACAGACAACTCAGACAAAATACAACCAGAATTGTATGAAAGTTCTCAACTTATTAGATAGAAACCTTATGCTAAACACTTCTGTATCTTTATGATAAGTAAACAAATTGCAAAGTTAAATTACTTTGTGTTGGAATGAGGGAAATTAGTCAATCACACAATGAACTTTATAGCAAAACCAGGGGAATATTGTACAGGCAGTCATATTTCAATGCATTAAACTGAAATGCAGCATTTAAAGGTAAATCAGAAATAATGTACTTCTATGATATAAAGTACTTAGTGTATTTCTTCCCAAAGGTACATTTATACAATTTGTTTTTCAAAAATACTGCAAAATAAATGTTCTCTTTTCTATTTATATAAGAACATTTATGTTGCAAATACATTTTTGAAATGATAAACATTAAAAAAAAAAATTACCAAAGAAATGTGATCCTTCACCATTTAAAAAAAATTAAAACTTTCCTTAATTCTACTAATAGAATAAAGTACTGCAGGGCCACAGATCCTCACTTTTGTTAGCTGTGTTTAGAATTTGGGTTTCTATTACTTTTAGCAATTACACAAGACAAAGTGTGAGCTGAAAGAAAAAGATGAAAATCGTCAGTGTGCTAACTTGAACAAAGTTCAATACTGATTAAAAAAACAAAACTCCACAAGGGATGCGACAGGAATATCAGTGAACTCACATACAGTGGCACTGTTCAAAAAGCTGTTACAGTGAGCAAAAATCAATTCTCAATAGTTTCTGTATCTATTTACTTTTAATGAATGAACAAAATCTTATCTAAAATCCTTGATGAATATAACACACTGCTCAAACTAAAGAAATCTAAACCCAGGTCAGATTGACCTGTGTTCTCCAGTTAATACAAAACAGATCTCACCTTGACTCTGTTTGAGTCAGTAACGATGCAACCAGCACTGGTTTCTGTAAGAGCCAAACTGGGCTGCCACTTCTGTGCCCATACGGCGTAAGCCCAAGCAGCTTCAGGGGTAGTTATCAGTCACTGTGTACTGAAATCTCCAATGCTGTGGAGACCTGACAAATTATTTGGTGCAGTAGTTATACCAAAAATTAGAAATGCAAGGAGAGAAAACCATACTGCTGCAATGACAACTGAGATGCCCCTGAAGGTACCTGTAACTCTGGTCAGCTGTTACACCGTTAGCAGGGATTAACCGTGGTACCCACGGCACCAGTTTGGTACGAGCAGGGGGCCCGGGTGGCTCTCAGGCTGCTTTTACCCTTTTGAAGTCAGTAGCATCACTATTGTCTCCCTGTGCAAAAACAGAGTTGATGCAGTTTTCTGTTTCACTAGAGCTTTCTAAACAGCCTTTGTGTCTTGGAGCCAAAGATCTCCCTGTTGGCCCCCTCCTGAAGAGGTCACTTCTTTCTTCTCTCGGAATATGTCCACTGAGAAATTTAGGGAAGTTCATGAGTTCAGCTCGTTCAGGTAGCCTGATATTAGGTCAGAGCTGAAACAGTCATGTTTTGTGCTGGAAGCTATGCATGGGGTTTAAGAATATAGCATTATACACATTTTGCCAGGACAACATGGGTGATTCACCATCAAAGCCTAATAGAATTAAGAAGGCTTTGAAGGAAAGCATTGACTCTGAATAAATCACCATACTAGGAGATGGAGAGGGTTTATTTCAGAGGAAGGATCCAATACCTGCTTTTCCAGCTTTGCTTCAACAACTCTGAAACATGCTGGAAGGGAAAGGAGTGACAAAGAGTATCACCAAAAGTGAGTAACTTGCAGCTGTGGTCAGGCAGGAGAAAGACGGCATCAGTAAAATGGGATGCAGATTGCTTAAATTAACTTCCTCACCACAGGAAAACGAGTAATGGATGAGCAAAACAGATTAAGATGAAAATGTAGAGCATCTATAATTAAAGCAGATGCATCTTCTGCAGATGATGTGAAAACATTGCATTAAATCCTGCTTTGGCCAAACAGCTGCACAATACATTTTCTAGCATCATACTGGCAGAATAGCTTATGAAATCCATAGGCTTTTGTTGTATAATTTGCTTCAAATTACAATTCCAGTTGACATTAATCTAAACAGCAACTTTTTATACTAATACAGCTCTACAAGTAGATAATCATTTCAGACTGGAGGACACTGATTTAGGGGCACAACATCTGACAGATACAAATAAAATGATTTAAAGCCTTTTTCCTTAAACTGATTTGCCAAATAAAATGCAAAACAATATTCTCACAGAACTGATTTAAATCTTGACTGAAACTGAAGGCCCAGTGTGTAATGCCAATAACAATCACATCTGTGCAGATACCAGATCATTACTGTTTTTAACACTGCAAAATTAGAGGCTGGCCTGAAGATTTTCTGATAGACTGAGCGACAAGTTCTTTGCCAATTACCAGTCAATCTCTGTTCTGCAAATACATGTTAACAGTGAGGCCTACAGTAAAACCAACAGAATTTCAGATTGGGATTTTCAAGCCCAGAGATTTGTCTTTTTGTAAACAATTTACTGTTCTGTCACAGACCAGGAATAATGATCCTAGAACAAGTTCATGGCTACACTGTCATCCACATAAGTGAATTATTACTGAACTACTGCCCTCACTTTAAATGTCACTGTATTCCAGTAATCTCATAGTGACACTTTGAGACATCTGTAGAGCAAGCAGGACACATGAATCATCAGGTATCTCAGAAAGGAGTCAAGGCTGGCAGACAACAGAAAAGCAAACTTGACAAATTGGAAGGCTGGTTCCGTTTTTTTTCCTTCACTGAACTTTGTTCAGCCAAACACAGGGACCTCCTGGTTTATAGTTTTTATACACAACACAAGTGCAAGTAGATGGCTTACGGAAGCAGTAATGGCACCGACTATAAAACAGACACTGTATGATGTCATCTTGACCTAATCTGAGGTACTGGGTATATGGAATGAAAACGAAATGTCTGTTTGGTCTCCAACGGAAATCACCTCAGGGGATTCAATTCCTAGTGTTCAAGCCACAACCAGCAGCAGACAGGAAGCCTTAACAGAAAGTAGATAACTTGCTTTTTTTTATCCCCTCCCTATATTCCCATCCCCAAACACACACTGCTTTACATAACATTTATATTCAAGAGAAATATTGTAATTTTTGAAGTTCAAACACCTTGGCTTTTCTTTGCTGCCTAGCTTACTTCCCCACCACCCTCACAACTGTAGCATCTAGCCATAGCAATCAAAAACTTGAGACCACCAAACCCAAGAAAGCCCCGAAAATCTCCATTGCCATGTTATCTGACTTCAAACCTAAAATTTAGCCTTAGCTTTCCTGAGGTAATGTCATCTGTGGAGGATGGAGGTAACATCTGGAGGTTTGCTATAATATTTCCCATATTCTATTGACTTTTATGGCTAGGTAACCCTTTTGCCCTGGGGTTTCTAGAAGCAAATAAGCAGCACAGCTGTTGTTTGTATGCAGATCAGTAACACAAGGCTCCATGGCACCCATTTAATTTTTGACTAATGATGGTGCTGCAAACTATTTGACTGCTTCCCATTAAAAACAGCAGAACTATCACTGAACACACTGTACTAGAAAGGAAAATGGGGCATCAAGACATCTTTGTATTGGTGAACAGGGATTTTTTTTCCTCCTTTTGCAAAACATCTATCTTGAATGGCTAAAAAGTTTTATTAGCTCACAATAGAGTTGTTGCATGACACAGCACCAGCATTATTACTGCCATGTTGCAGTGAATGTATATTGACAAAAATAAATACTTACAAATACTTAGCATGTATGTATGTATCATTTTTCATTGCAATCACAGTGCATGTTTTTTGTAGCCATGAGTTTTTTGCCTTACATTTTAATTTAAACCTGCTGATAAAGGAGCCTGTCCGAGCCTTTAGTCTTTGTCATTTTAATCTGTAAAACACAGCCCATTGTACTGATCAATAGTAGAGCCTTACTGTGAGCATCAACGATTAAGAGCTCGTAGAGTTCTTTAGGAATGTTGTCACACTGAAGAATTTAAGAACAATTTATATCTTAACAGTTCAGTATCACCCACATATTTGTGTGTGTTTCCTGCACAGTCACCATAAGTAGAAGGATCCAACATGAAGCAATTATTCTTCTTCCCACAGAAGTGCTCAAGGGTGTGCCCACATCCAGGAACAAATTGTTTGTCAGGGCAGAAAAGCTGAAGTACATCAAAGGGGAGAAAGGCAGTTGTGACTCGTTGCACCAAGAGATTCCAGGTAGGTCAAAGCTTGATGAAGGACCCTTTTGCTCAGGAGTAACAAGAAGTCAAAACAGGCATTGTTAATTGTCAGTACATACTTTGAACATTTACATTTTGTGCAACTTCCAGCCTCCTGAACATCTTCCAATCACCTTTGCAGGAATTCATTTCAGATACACAGTAATTCAATAGAAATACACTTACTTACACACAGGCCTCTTTGATACCTGCAGTTGAAGACCGGGCTTGAGAAGATCATCAGGTATTTGCTTTTTCAGCCAGAAGACAGCAGAAGACAAGGACTAGACCATGAGCTACTTCTGAGTGAAAGAAAGAGATCTGGAAAGGATAGATTTTTCTTACACAACTGAATCACCTTTCAACCTCCATTTCCTCAGCTCCAGGCACATACACTTTCTGCTCAAAATTAGTTCAGTCATAGTACCTGCTGCATGACAGAGGCCACGAAACGAGAGTTTTCTCTGGTAGACTCTATTCAAATACACATGAATGGGGTAGTCTGGGAAAGTATGATATTGCAATAAATAATGTCTCCTTTAATACCCTATCTCCTATGAGCCAGGAAAAAAAAGGCAAACAGATCATCATAAACCTCAAAGGAATCAAGCTCAGATTGAAAGGTGGACAGTTTGACTTATCTGGAGTAGAAGGTATTGCTGTTTTGTTTGCTCTCCAACAGCTCTGTATTAGGTGCTATGAACTATTAGCTGTTTTCTCATAGCACTATCAAGATTTGGATGGCTTTGTAAATGAACATTCAGACTGATGGCTGAGATCAGGAAAAAAAAATCATTTTCATTTCTAAGCTATTAGATTTAGCTGAAAGGGGAACTGTTGAACAGAGGTGACTGATATCAGAGCCTGCTGCTGTCTGCATACTGTGTCATTTAGGTTTTCATTTTACTTGGCTCAACCAAAACAAACATATCTTTCACTAGCCACTTTTCAAAGTGCTCTGCACTGTGTCTCTTGGGTCTGAAATCTCACATCAGCCCTGCAAATGGAAATTACTATACTATATAAAACTTCCCAGATACAAGTAAAATGTCCAAAATAAAAGACTGTCTGAACAAGCTAAAACCAAACTAAAGAAACTTAGCAGTACAGGAGAAGAAAACAAAACCAGTTAATTAGGCTCTAAGTAGAAACACCACTGACAGTTGCCAGTCACAAGACCAGGCAGTGGTTTCTCTGGGTATGTACACAGAGCTCACCTGCACCCAGATCACCATTGTCCCCATCCCTGCTAACACACCAGAAGATCACATGAAGGATGAATGGGATGGGGAAAAGGAAGGGTGCAAGGAAAACAGCTGTGACACCACAGGCTGTATGTCCCCAGGTGAGACTGGGAAACTGGGGTGCACCAAGGAGGCGCTGGTGCTCATGCAGATTTGTCTGGGATGTATGCATGCTTGCACCCCAAGGAAAAACTCTGGGGCCCTCACTGAATGAGCCCTGTGTGCAAAGTCCTTCCTTCCAACATCTCTTCTGTGCCTGCTGTGTCCACGCTTTGCAGCCCAGCTTTATTGCTTGCAGGGAGAACAGAGGTATTTCACAGGCAGAAAAACATCACACAGAGCGTTTGTCAGGTCTGACAGCATCTGCTAAACAGACGGATCTTAACCTTTCCTCTGGGGAAAAGTCCACTAACCTACAGGGGGTTGTACTTGCTATGTATTTCTTCAGGGAAAAAGCAAACAAAGTGGAGATTTTCTCAGCTGTGGTACCTGCAGGTTGGGTCCAACAGCAAAAAGCTGTTTTCCTTCTATCCAGTTACCTCCTTCTTTTTTTAAAAAATAAAAAAATATTAAAAAAAAACTTAATCTCTCTAATATTTTCTGTAACTTGCAATTTATTTTCTAGTTCTTTGTCACTTACAGGAGTAATTTTTCTGCCTGGGCAGTCAGCCAAACATCATAACTGCAGAAGAAATCTTCCTCGATGTACTCCTATAGACCTTCATGAATATTTTTTGAATAGGCATGCTGCTTTATTAAGTTTCTAAATTATTAACAGTTCTCAAGATAATTCATTATTAATATTATTTTGGCTTTGTTTTATGATTGCATCTGTCTGAGGATAATGCCTGCAGGTACTGTCTTTTATGTATTTTATCTTGTATTAATGTATTTTATCTTGATTAAATACATTATGGATACTACAGGAAGGCTCACCTTTTGAAAAAACAGAATGAAAAATAAAGTTCTAAGTTCCAATTCTTTAAGCCTGGTAACTCTTTGGTTCCTTACAGGTTTGTGTATTGTCCTGACACAGGTCCTGTCATATGGGACATTTTTATCTTATCAGTCTCTGGAGATTGCCTGGTCTTCATCCTTTCTTTTCCTTTCCTTCTCTTTTCTTCCATTATGTTTTGACATTTATCTCTCAGCCTGATTGCTTGCCAGTCTCCTCACACACTCTCCGCACTGCCATGACTCGTGCCAACCTGTCCTTGCTTTCTCATATGCCCTGACATACCCTTGTCGTACTGAAGTTGAAAATATTATGCAGAAAGCTCCTGGTGTGGAAGTATGTCAGGTTTTTGTGCTGTTGCCAACAGGGTTCAAATTGCACCTGCAATTTGTCATGGATATTTTCAGATGAATCATGTTTTAGCTGATGAATGCTGTCAAAGGCTACAGCTAGCTATGGCTTTTTTAGGACATATCCCATTGCACGTAAGTTTCTTAGCTGGTATAAATTAGCAGGCTTGTTAGCACTGGATGGAGACTTAGAACATTCACTTTTCAGTGCTTTTATTTTTATTTATTTATTTTTGTATGATGGAGCTAGAAAACTCAAGAGGTTAATCTATGATTGCTTTTTCTTTTGTTAACATTCACTTGCAATGCAATCTTGATTAATGAGGAGGTATGGGAATCTTAAGTTCAGAATGCATCATCAGATAATCTGCCACTACACAGAGTCATGGTGTAATTTGTCCTGACATGCTACTTAATTTCATAACCCTTGTTACTGTGAATCCGATTGGCTTGAGTTTGATTAGCATGTATCTTCTGGACAGGCACCCAAATTTCATTTAAAAATGAAAAATGTGTTTCTCAGAGTAATTTGTTCTGACAGCTAGTTAGTTTCACTTAAGAAAAATACAATGGATAAAAAAAAAAAAAAAAAGCTCTCATTTTTAATCAGAATTTGTTTAGCTTAAGCCCTCATCCTTGATTCCTGTGTAAGTCTTTCAGTACGTACTGTTTTCTCTTCAAGAAGGTACTTGAACAGTGTAGTTAAGCGATCTCGGTGTCTTTGAAATAGATAATCAATTTCTTATGACACCTTTTTTCTAGTATTTAATCACTCTTGCAGGCCTTACTTGCGCAATTTTCAGCATTCATTCCGATGCAGGGACATTTAAAAGGATGATGTGATTCAAATCCAGAAGGCACAATTAAAGCAGTTCTCAGCCTTTTGGGAGTGAGCTTTCCCTTTCTGTTTGCATTTTGCTTTTTCCCTACTGTATGCACTGATTTTTATCTAGAGTAATAAGGAAATGCACTGTCCAGGCATCTTCCACAACAGTAAACCAGAGGTAAACTCTTGAGATCATGTCCACGGTTGAAGTATTACTGATAACAACGTGGTTACAAACAATGCTTGCAGAAAAACTGCCTTTCTCTGCAGGTCACCCTGCATCCCCTGGGGCGCGCACACGTCCACGGACACAGCTAAGTACCGCACCGTGACTTCAGCTCTTCGGGCAGCTTGCTGGGCGATGCTGACTGAACGAGTTAACCAATTTTCCCACCTTTAAAACGCGCGGAGAGTATTTATCCTGGTAGTTTTGCTGGAGCTACCCCAACCTACAAGGCAACCGGACGCCGTGTGACGCACGGCCTTTGCCCCGCCCGGCTTCTGTCAGAGCCCCACGGCTCTCCTAGGGCGCATGCGCCCCTGCTCGGAGCATGCGCAGCGCGGGCCCGTGACGCCCGGTGGGGCGGGCCGCCCGCCTCCCGGCGGAGGGAATGCGGCTGTGAGGGC
>VXAV01009736.1:617274-630628 GCA_013399715.1 Alectura lathami
GCCAGCTTCCGGGGCGCGGGGGGCGCGGGGGGAGCCGCCGCGTCCAGCTCCGCCGCGCTCCCCTGCTTCGCCTCGGTGCTGGCGGGTGCGAAGCGTTTGCACCCGGCAGTCCCCGTCTGAGCAGGGCGAGCCGCTCGCTGGTGGTGTTTCCTTGTTGTGGTTCTCTGAAAACTGGGCTTCCACTGCCTTATCAAGCAAGTGCGGGTGCGTGTGACTCTTAAAGAAGCCGAGAGGATGGATTCGGTCTTACTGGTTTTAATGTTACGGGATGGTGTAAAACCGCAGAATGAAGTCCTCAGAACAACGCGTGCAGGGTGGCCTGCGTTGTTGAGTGGCATGGAAAGTCTTGCTCATGAACGCCGCCGTGCATGACTGCAGTTACAGAAAGCTGTGCTCAGTCAGTCGTCTAGACAAGCGGAAGAATACCAAATGTTTCAGGAAATGCATTGTTGCAGGGAGGTTAAAATAAGCACTCAAAGTGCGTGCTTGAAAGGAATGGAAAACCAAGGGGAAAAAAACATTCCGGGAGCTGGTAGGTTGTCATTGCAAAGTGATGCTTGCAGCCTGCTTGGAGGCAGTCTAGGTGATGAGTGAGGGAGCTGAGTGTTGTGCAGATAGCTTGAGCCTGAATGTTCTGATGTTTAGTGGAACAATGGGGACGTAAAACAGCGCTGGTGTTTTATGACATGAAATTTTACTTCTGTATTTATTGAGGAACTAGGGAGAGCACAAATCACAGAAATGAGTGCTGGAAGTGTACGAACAGCCTAGGAAGCTGAAGAATTGCTTTGCTGCTTTGAAGAGCGACTGTTGGTTTCTATCACAGTGTCCTCAGCAAGCATGCTAGGAGGGGCTGACCCAATAAAGCTGCTTTTTGTTATTGAAGGACAGCTTTTATTAAAGTTCTTGTGCTGAATGAGAACAAAGAAGCATGGCTTAGTGGATGTTTTATTGATATTTGATGAGAGTGAAGGCAGGCAGTGTGAGTTTTGCTGTTGGAGTAAGGGCAGCATTGCCTGGCTATCGCTGCTTCCCTCTGTAGTGAGTGCCTAGTGTTCTTTGTTATCCAGGCTTTAAAATGCATGTAATTGCTGAAGTGCTGTTGAAGCATATAACCCTAACTGCTTTGTAAAGCAGTCTGTGATCCTCTGGTGAATTGCAGCTGAAGCGTGGGTGACTTTTTTCCCTTTCTAGAATGTGTGGAAATCACGTACTTGGTAATTCTGTGGGGTTTCTGATGGCGCACAGTCGCTGTGTCACTGTTTTCAAGTATTCTGCCAATATTTATTCCTTCTTGGGTTGACTTGTTTATAAAATTCATCATCATAATTGTTTTCAACTTACATGTAGGATCTTTAGTATTCCAGTTACAAAGGTGACTTAAAAGCCACTAATTTTAAAAGCTTTTTTTCTATAACGTTGCATTTGTTTTAATGGACTGTAAAAATAATCTGTGGAGTCTGCTGTATCGCTTTTTGTATCAGTTTTTCATCTTTAATCAGTCTTTGACACTCAAAATTAAGTTACTTAATAGTAGGAATAAAATTATATATGTTTAACTTATCTCATTCATTTTGTATGAAAGAACACATTTCCCAAAAACATGTGTGGCTGGCATGTTTCTAAGCCTCTAATAATGCAGCTCTTGACTGGGTCCTTGTGGGAGGGAGCTATTTATAGAAGTCCATTCATTAAGTTTGTCATGCAAGAATGCTTTAGATGTGTTTCCTTGAAGCAATGATTTTATAAGTGAAAGAGATGACATGCTATATTTATGATGAAATATTTGACTCTTCAGATCTGATTTGCTTCTTTGCAAAGAATTTTGAAAGATGTTTTCTGGTAGGAAGTGCCCTGATTAAATTTTAGCTGACTGATTTTCTTGTTCTTTGCCTTAATTTCTATCTATCTGCTTGTTTTGTAGCAAATTTCTTATTTATGCCTGTCTGCTGCTTTTCTCCGTGTTGCTGTCTCTACGTCTGGATGACAAAATTCAATGGAGCTACTGGGCTGTGTTTGCTCCCATCTGGCTGTGGAAGCTGATGGTGATTGTCGGTGCCTCGGTGGGAACAGGAGTGTGGGCCCGAAACCCGCAGTACCGGTAAGTTGAGGATATTTATGCTGCCAAACAGAGGGAACATAGTGTGTTTTACATACTGAATCCAATTCATAAATAGGTTTTTAAAAAACCTAAGGTACAGCATCCAGAAGGTTTGTTTTTAACATACAGGTTACAGTGATTGTTTTAAGCACGTGCAAATGGTGTTATGTGGATATGATAGGTCTTCATCCCAGCCGCAGCAGTTTACCACAAGCTTCAAGAACGCTGTCTTTGGGAAGCTAGAGCTGATCACGGGGTGACTGCGTCTGTCTGTCTGAACACTGAGAATTCTTTGCTTTAATACAATCTGCATCTTTATAGGTGCTGGGAATGTGCTATGTTTAGTGGGATTCTTGTCTGAATCAACTTCCTGAAGTACACAGATCAGCCTGAAGAATGCTGCATTTCTTCACCTTGATACGCATTTAACCTCAGCGTACAGGTGAAGGAGTGTTCTGTGATTCTCGAATACACAGTGAAGATGGGTATTTCTCTTCAGGCTTGAACTACAGTTTTATAAGAAATACTCGCATAGTTGAGTACTGATGTACACAGACATGTCACATCTGCAAAGTAAGATGTTTGTGGGAACAAATTTTGTAAATTCCTATTCATCTTTGGTCAGAGGTGCTTAACAGTGATTTTTAACTGTCAGTCTAGGGTAAAATAACTTTCAGACCTTTAAATGCATCAGTGCTGACTTCTTTGGTAATCTGAATGGGATGTGAATTTGAACATGCTAATGCAAGAAAACATTAAATCAAGTGTTAGAAATTCATGCCACTTGGCTGTCTGTGGTAGATATTAAATGAAAGGTTGCGTGCACAGATCTCTTCTGATGCGTTGTGTTGTGTGGTTCAGAACTGTCTTGTTTGTCTCTTCCAATAATGGTTCTGCTTGTGTAGGAAAAAGCATAGTTTCCCTGTTTGTGCTGCTATTTAAAAGACTTTTTAAATTAATATATAATATTCTGTGGAATATATTGATCTAGGTGAATAAAGGCATTTGGGGAGGGGGGAAGGATGTTGATTCAATGAAAGCTGGAGCAAGAACCAAATAGGTAATTTTAGACTTGGTTATTGTTTGCTTTTACTAAGAAATTATCTGAGTGTTTAGGTAAAACGGGATTTCTGTGTTAGAACCTGCACAGCTATGGAATCCTTAGAAAATTTTCAAATTGTAAAAATTCCATTTGCCTTTTTTTCTGAGTGGCAATAGTTTAAATGTACAGCTTAATGGGGAGGAAGTCCTGTTACTTCATCAGCAGTGTATTTTAACAGTGTCTAGTTGGGAGTAATGTGTGTATGTGTTTAATTGGGTTAATATCTCAAAATTAACTCCCGTAATCAAAATGTTTTACATTGTTTGAAGGACAGCGTGCTTTCTTGTTGGCAAGTTAACTGAGTATTTCTTTTACCTCCTTTTAGAGCAGAAGGAGAAACATGTGTGGAGTTCAAAGCAATGCTAATTGCAGTAGGCATCCACCTGCTCCTGCTGATGTTTGAAGTTCTGGTGTGTGATAGGATCGAAAGAGGAACTCATTTTTGGCTTCTGGTCTTCATGCCATTGTTCTTTGTATCTCCTGTGTCAGTTGCAGCTTGTGTGTGGGGATTCCGACACGACAGGTCGCTGGAGGTAACGCTTTGTTTGTTATATATAAAAACTGGGACAATGTCAGATTATGAACTTTGACAGAGCTCTTCTCAGTAAAGCATAATGTGGATGACTGTGTCAGCTCAACTATTTGCTCTGACCTACTAGAGTGAAAAGTTAGGATTGGGAATAATGCATTCCTGTTGGAACATAGTTGTTCTCTCCCTTTTTTATGAATTTCAGAGGCATTGATCCAAGTACACAACATGCATGTCACTGAGAAGTCGTACATAGTGTCTGCCTCTGAGAAATGATGGCTTATGTCCTTGCATGTTTAGGTGAAATAGAAAATGTTTCTAACTCAAGAGTTTTAGTTAGTTCTTTTAGTTAATATTTCTGTTTGATCTTTGAAAATCCTACCGATGTAGGGTTGGGCCATAAACTTTAGAATCTTGCAGAGTCTGCTGTTTCGTTGTTCTCCTTTCTCCAGTCTAGTCACAGACTTTTTCGTTGTTGCTTTTTTTTGTTTGTTTTAGCGTAATTTAAAGTTAGTGTTAATCATAGCAGCTGGGACATGTGAAAAGCTTTCATTTAATACTTGTAATGAAAACTATTGCTTTTCCATACTGCCTCACAAACTAGGCATCTTGAGA
Source organism: Alectura lathami (assembly GCA_013399715.1). NCBI lineage: Eukaryota > Metazoa > Chordata > Aves > Galliformes > Megapodiidae > Alectura > Alectura lathami. The sequence continues at coordinate 621,622 of VXAV01009736.1, forward strand.
TGGATTTTAAGTAAGTTATTGAATTTGGATGTTGTCTTTCACTGTTACGTGTATTTCTTTTTCCTCAGACTTTAAAAATGGACTGTTCTTAGTCAAAGAGGAAAGTTACAGGAATTCAATACATTACTGCAACAACTGAAATAAATCTTTAAAGACAAATTTGATAATCTTAAATTTAAGGACTTTTTCTTACTTGTTAATTTATTTCTTACCTGAGGAAAACCTATTTCTTACCTGAGGAGTTTGTTTTCTGATTTCTTTTTTGTTTGTTTGTTTTCCAACCTGAATGATTTCTTTTTCCTTTGCCAGACTCCTTAGTTATCTTGCAGATAGCTTCGTAGTGCTAAGTGTTAACCAATGTATCTTCTCTTTCTAGCTGGAGATCTTGTGTTCAGTCAATATTCTACAATTCATATTTATTGCGCTCAGACTCGATGAGATCATCAGATGGCCATGGCTTGTATGTAAAATGCTTTATTCTTAAACTGGTTCAAATACTAAATCTCATATAAATATTTACTACAGGGAACAGTTAAGGTATGGTCAGAGCCTATGATCTCCTGTTTACTTATTTAACAGTCCTTCACTCGAAGTCTGACATATCATTCAATAGAAACAGGCTGCTCTTTGGGTAAGAGCAGAGCATTCCTCCCTTCAGGGGAAGAGGAGCACGTCATCAGCTGTAATTAGTTTCTGGTCAGTTGTTGGAAAAAGGCAAAAAAAAATAAATAAAAAAATCCTAAACAAAAGTTTCCAGTTGGAATGCTAAATCAGCCAGGAAAATGACTGGTGAGTTAAGGAATAACTGTTTTTGTTATGCTATCATGTATCTAAATCCACATACTGTGGGCACTGTCAAAATATGCTGAGATCTGCTGTTCCTAGTGGCTTGAGAATACAAAGGCCCTGTTTCTGTGTCTGGATTTCTGTGAACTGCCATAAGCTCAAAATCTGGCATGACTATGACTGTCCTTATTATCTTCCAAAAAACATGAAAAAGGATCTCACTTAGAAACCCTCTCAAGTAAGGTGTCCAATATAGAAAACTTGCTAAAGTCAGTTTCAAGTACTGTTTGAGCCTGCTTAAAATCACAAAAGTTGAACTATATTGACTTGATTTTAAACCCCATCAAGCTGAAACAATTTGCAGAGCTTACTGAGGAACCCCAGGGAGCTGATGTGGCTCATAACAGTCCATATGATTTGTGAAGCTTTTTTGTTAGAGATGAAATCCGTTAGAGCACTACTGATGTTTTTTTTTCTTCTTCTTACTGTATGGGCTTGCTTTATTAAAAATTAATAAGACTGATGAAAATGCATCACTGGGTGGCAGAAAAGCAGTTAACTTCTGTTTTCTTTCAGGTTGTATGTGTTCCATTGTGGATCTTGATGTCCTTTCTGTGTCTAGTGGTGCTCTATTACATTGTGTGGTCTGTTCTGTTCTTGCGCTCCATGGATGTGATTGCTGAGCAGAGGAGGACGCACATCACGATGGCTGTCAGCTGGATGACCATTGTAGTTCCACTGCTCACATTTGAGGTAAGATCAAGTGTAAGGAGTTCTGTGTATCTTGTTCTTTGCTTGGTGAGAGAATGTTGCTGTCTCATTGAAATTAAAATGGAGATGTTTTGTTTTGTTCTGGAATAAATACTAACTGCAAATATGAAGGAAAACCAAGAATTGTGGGTTTGAATTTTTGAGTGTAAAATATGCCTCAAATTGGAACTGTTAATTCATGTTTCTCTAGAGGCCATTATTTGTAAATTTGTGAAATTAAAGGTCCAAGATCAGTATATGTTTTATAGAGGCTTGGAAATGTGTATTGCAAACTGACATTGTCTGTTTTTTTCCTCCTTAGATTTTATTAGTACACAGACTAGATGGGCACAATTCTTTCTCTTTTATACCCATATTTGTTCCTCTTTGGCTTTCACTGATAACTTTAATGGCAACAACATTTGGGCAAAAAGGAGGAAATCACTGTAAGTATTTAATAATAATGGATGGAAACTGAAACCCAAGATTTAAATGCATTTTAGTAAGAATTGTATTTTCAAAGATTGTTCTGTGTATATTGTCTCATAGGATAACTTAGATGAATCTGTTCCTGCTTGTTTGAGCTGGTTCTGCTATGTTTTCTAGTGGTTTTCTAGTGTCTCTTGTTACTGTTACACAGCATGACTTCTGCTTGGACTCAGGTTGAAATCCCTGTGAAGTTTTAGCTGTAGCTTAGCCTTTTGATTTTCCATGTTTCAGTGGGTTTCGTTCTCATGGGACATCACTAGATCTTTTTATTCTGAAAGGAGTGTAGCACCTACTGTTCTAATTAGCACTAGAGATGCTTGAAGCATCTCTTTCCTTTCTGGCCAAATCATGCTTTGAGACACTTAGCTGTATCTTCAGTTGCCTGGCTTGACCACGTGTAGGTTCACCAAGTTCTTATTTCCCCAACATTGCCAAAAGGAGCATTTGTACTTTTGGCCACCTAACATAACCTAACTGAACCAGTGCAGATAAGTAGCTCTTGCTATCCACATTGCTGTTAGTGTTCTTTCGTGACAAGGCAATAAAACTTACTAGGATTTGTTGAAAGGAAGCAGCTGTGGCATCTGTTTTATAAACTCATTTTGATTCGGTTGTGAAGCATGCGTCCAGATGTGGAGTCCTTAGTACAGAAAAGACATGGACCTGTTGGAGTGCGTCCAAGGGGAGGGCCACAGAAATGATCTGAGGGATGGAACATCTCCCTGTGAGGACAGGCTGAGAGAGCTGGGGCTGTTCAGCCTGGAGAAGAGAAGAGACAGCAGCCTTTCAGTATCTAAAGGGGGGGCTATATGAAAGAAGGGGGCAGACTCTTTAGCAGGGTCTGTTGTGATAGGATAGAGGGGAGATTTAGATCAGATATTAGGAAAAAGTTTTTTACAATAAGGGTGGTGAAGCACTGGCAGAGGTTACCCAGAGAGGTGGTGGATGCCCCCTCCCTGGAGATGTTCAGGTTCAGGCTGGACAGGGCTCTGAGCAACCTGACCCAGCTGTAGGTGTCCCTGTTCACTGCAGGGGAGTTGGACTGGATGGCCTCTAAAGGTCCTTTCCAACTCAAGCAGTTCTACTATTCTATGTTGAGAATTTTTCTGTCTTTGATCACGAGTAAGTTCATCTTCATATATTTAGCTTGCTTTTATATTGGTTTTGTTTTGTTGTATAGAAAATTGTTCTCTGTGATTTTTTTCATGTTGTTGATAATTTGTAGCCAAGCTAGTGTGGAAAGGCAAACATCTATTGTACCTTCCGTAGGGTTAGTAAACATCGAGTGTAAGTTTAGAAGGAGAAACAAACAAAACAGTCTGAAGTAAGCCTCAGAAGACTTGCATGAAGATGCACCATTAAAGAGTGCTACATGAAATACACTGGTTGGTCATCAAGAATAATCTCTGCAAAAAAATGGGTATGGATTTTATAGGATCTTCCCATACTTACTACCTTGGCTTGGTTCACTGGAAGATTTGCCTTGGTGGGCAGGCTGTTCCTTTTAACACTGACCTTTGGTTAACAGAAGAGTGCCATCTACTGAGTCACAAGTGCCACTTAATTAAATGCTGTCTTTCAAATGTTTGCATAGAAAACACATGATAAACAGAAGAGGTGCTGTGGTTTTAATCTGGTGTAGATAATACCAAGAATGAGATACTACTGTCATCACATAATATGCAGCTAACAGAAGTATTTTTGGAATACTGAACACAGATACTTGCTAATGTGTGTCGGGCTGTGACATCACAGCACCTCTGGTACTGTAGCCTATGTGTATCAGATGAAAATTGGCGTGGATCTCTTCCCACGTGACACTGAGTGATACAAGGCCTTTCACGTTCCATGTACTGATGTGACCTGTTGCTGCTTAACATGTGAATGCACTGGATTCTTGCTGTGGTGCCAGAGCTGTGATACATACATATGCAAGCACATTTATATATGTAACACCTGAGCTGAAATGTTGTTATGGTAGGAATAAGTGACTCTGAGAAGCAGCATTAACATAGATTTTAGGTTGCTCAAGAAAACAATCAAGAATGTAAGTAGCCGGATGAAGCAGTGTTGGTTTCTTTAATTGAATTCTAACTCCATTCTGCAGTGATGTGAAATGATTTTTGTTTTCTCTTGTTAGGGTGGTTTGGAATTCGCAAAGACTTTTGCCAGTTCCTGCTTGAAATTTTCCCATTCCTACGTGAATATGGAAATATTTCCTATGATCTTCATCATGAAGATAATGAGGAAGCAGAAGAAACCCCAGTTCCTGAGCCACCAAAAATTGCACCAATGTTTCGAAAAAAGACTGGAGTGGTCATTACACAGAGTCCTGGGAAATATGTGATTCCGCCTCCTAAGTTAAATATTGATATGCCAGATTAAGATGACAACAGCCTGTTAAAACTGGAACTGGGAATCAGCAGACAAATGCAGTTCATCTCATGCCCTGTCCCATTTATGTTAAAATAGCTATTGCTTGATCATTGGCTTGGATCACAGAAATCAGAAATCTTGAAGACTTGAGAGTTTTTCCACAGAGATTTTGTGAACCTTCCTAATGGACTGGTTGCACGCCTACCTGTATAGTATTTATATGAACATTTTAGCAGTGTAATATATTGTTTAAAAGTCTCATCCTGTACAGTATATCTAAAAGTATTTTTTTAAAAAGCCTGTATGAAATGCCTATGCTATTCCAAGTGTCTTTCAGGTTCTAAATATACACTCGATTTCTATGTCTGTGCTAAGTAGTGCAGGAATGTCTTGCTATAGTACCTCTTCCCTCCTTTTTCTGTTCAGCCACAATCATTACCTTCATTGTGAAAGCACAGGAGTGTTGTGCTTTAAGGCAGGACTGGAAAGCTTTTTTTGGGAGAAATAGAATGTATAACAGCTTACATGATGCTTTTGAGTTAGTAAATTCTTATAAGTATTTCATTTTTTGCACTGGCTTGGGAGTTAAGTAGCTTTTCCAGGTTCAGTTTCTAATTCCTCTTGGGCAACATGTATGCCATTCTCCCAGTAGTCTGGCTGTTTAATAAACTATTGTTTCTTACACTGTGAGTGTAATCTATGCCAGAAAGGTTAGTTGCAGGTTTTACAGCTGTTGGTTAGCTGGTATAAATACTACAACTCAGTCTTCATTACCAAATTTTTTTGTATGATAGCTTTAGTGTAAATGATTAAACTGTTCAAATAAGAACCGGTCCATGTTGGTATAGTATTTTTTCATTTGAGGCAATATTGCTTTCACAGACTACCCTGGCCTCCAGCTCCTTTGGAGAAAGTAGTCTTTGAAACATGCATTCCAGCAGCTTCTACCACCAGCTGTCTGATACTCCACATCCTTGCACCTGCTTTTTCTATTTACACAAACTCACAGCTTAGGTAGCTTAAATATCATGGATCGCATTTCCTTACTCTTTGCATGGTGGTGAGGTGAGAGAGTAGAGCAACTTCCATGTGTGTGAAAGATGTGCAAATGAAGAACTGCGGAGATGTGGCGCTTACATGTCTAGCGCTGCAGCTCCCCTTGTTTCTCCCTGTGGACCACCTACTGCATGCAGCCTGGCACAGGCACAGCCCTCATATCACTGCATCTGAAGTTTAAATCCAGTGTTATTTACTACTTGCCTCTAGAGCCAGAAGAATCTGTAAGAGAAGAGCAACATGTGCAATTTAGCATTTTCTAATGCTGCTGCCCATTTCCATAGGAAATGTGTGCTGTTCTGCGATGACACCGCACCGAGGTTCTCATTGTGAAGGCTGAGAATGTTCCATTGGGTGTGCTTTTTGGTTATTAGGTCATGCTCAGAATTTTTGAGGTTAGAATTTGAGTGCCAGAAATGCTGATCAAATACAGGTTGGTTATTTCCAGTTAAGTGTGAGCCCCTGAAATGGAGAGAATGCCCCGGAAGTCCTTTTTAATGTCCACCTTGTCTTTTGAGACTAAAATTCTTAGTTGCCATCTGTGTGTTTTTCCACTCTTGAAACAGTAACAACTATCTCCTCTGCTTTGCATTTCTTAATTGCATTTCTACTACAACCCAAACTACAGGAGAGACTGTTTCCACCTGCCACCAAAGTGCAAGCAAAGCTTTGCTGTAAAAAAAAGAGAACATTTACTGCGTCTGCCCTGCATCCAGATTGGAACAAACACTGCCCAAGGAGCCTGGGTATTCAGCCTGCACAGGGGGGAGCTACTGCAGAGGGGAAGAACAATCTGTGCAGAAGTTTTCAAATGAACTGTCCTAATAAAAAGTCTTCAACTGTTCTGTCCTGTTTTGCAGTGGAATCCTGCTTAGGGCCTAAAATGGGAGAACAGCCACAGACCAAAACCAGGAGGGATGGCTGTCACTGGCTTTTATTGGAGAGAACGTGTGGGCTTGCTATCAGGAAATAAAATTTCACTTTGAAATAACTGTAGTAAATTCCTCCATGTCATTTCCTGATCATTGTGCAAGTTGTATATGCTTTGTAATCTCTCAGCAACTCTGCTTCCCAGTGGTGGCTTGTAATCCCAAATTTGAAGAAAGCACCTCAGATAGCAGCTGACTGAGAGATTGCTTGCGTTGGTTTTAATGACAGCAGCCTGCTTTCAGCCATCGGTTTTCTGAAGAGTCAAGTCTTTCTTCCTTATATGATCAGATATACACATCGTATAACGTAATGCTTTTCTGGAGCCACATTTTAAATTGGCACACATTACCTTGATAGTGTTTTACAAATTTCTTATTTATTTTACACTTGTATGTACATCAAAAAAATCTAGTAAAACAGTGATTTTCAGTAATGGTCATAAAAATGAGATCTTGATTATTTTACTTCAAAATTTTTCAAAACATACTTGTTACTTCAAACCATTGCTTTTGGAAGGAATACTAACCAATTCATTGGTATTCAGGAAGGTGACTTGTGAATAACAAGCTTGCATTTAGGCAGGGAAAAAAAAAAAAACAGTGTGGGGCAACTCCTATGAATCTGAAGGGATCAGTTCATCAGGGATGTTCACCTGCCACACTCCTCTGCTCCCTTTTGCAGGAATTGGTTCCAGGAGCCATCTTGGATTTGAAACAACAGTCAAATATTTCTGTTCTAGGTTACTGAGGACTGCTTTGTTTTCCAACTCCAAGATCTTTTCAGGAGGTGAATCTTCTGGATACAGTGAAGTCTCTCCAATGTCAATTAATCCTGTATTATAAAACAAAAACAATTGGGTGGGTGTTTGAGTTCCCAGGGAAAAAAAAAAAAAAAAAATCCGAAAGTAAACCTCCCAGAGGACATACAAAGCAGTGTATTTATACTGCCAAAAGAACATAGCACAAAATATGCACACCTTGTACAAGTGCCAATCACTGAAGAAAACAGCTTATGTGACTAAAGTTTTGTAAGGTGAAGAACAGTTGAAGCACGCAGTAATAATACAGCTGAGAGGCAGATAATTCTGTTAGAAGAAATGTGCATCTAATCAGAACTGCTACCAAAACCTCCCTGAAACAGTTTCATTAAAATTGTTTTCTCTTAACAGGACTCTGTTCTATTAACATGTTAAAAGTCATTAAGCCATATAGAAATTCCTACTCTCGCAACACTTTTCACTCTCATAAAATGTACTTATTTTACCAAATGTCACAAAAAGGGATTTCTATATTGCTAAATGATTTAAAAATATTAAAATAAGGATCAAAGAAGCTTTTACACTTACTCCACAGTTCAGCATGCAATTTATGTGAAGGTTACTGGTCTACAGATCCCATAGTACCTAACAAGTTTCAGCACCGTAGAACCAGAACAATTTTCTGGAACGTGTAATAGAAGGAATTTGAGAATGAGAATGCAAAATTTAAAATGAGAATGCAAAACAGATAGTGTAAGAAAAGAATTGACACCTATGAGAAAAGTATCAGTTCAAAGTGAGTGCCTGATACAAACTTGTAATTATTCAGTGCAGCAAGGTATACTTCAGCAGGGTATAATAAAGAGGCACCACTCTTTTGTAACTTTGTGTTAGAGAAATAAACTTCTTCACTGTCCAAATAAGAAGGCTGATAGAGCATTTGTAGAACTAAAATAGAATTTATGTAATAAATTAACATGACATGAAAAGCAATACAGTATCATAGTTTCACTTGACTATGTAAAATGGTTTCAGTAAGACTTCGTAAGCAGCCAGATATTTTCTTCTCTTTCATCTTTCCTATTTTGTAACAGAGTCCAAGGAGGTGGTTCTAGATGTAAAAGATAATTTTAAGAACGCAAGGCCCTAAAACAGCTCCATATATCAAGCAGTCTAAAATCCCTTCTCCTAAAGGTCAGAGATATTCGATGACATGCATTTCTAGCACAGTGGAAATAGAAATTTTTCTTACAACATCCTCAGCTGACAGCGACAGGGAGTAGAAGCAGATCCCCACCCACAGTTCAGCCACCACTACCTCAAGGCAACAGTTAGAGCAACGTCATATGGAGCATGTCCGTGTGAAGCAGATGTGGGTTTGCCTGAAGCAAACAGGTGAACAGATGAAAAGCTGGCTTGGAAATACATAATCCGCGATCGCTTACCTGCAATAACTCCTCTGCCAAATTTCTCCCCTTTATCCAACAGATCTTGCACTTCTTTCGGCGTCATACCAAACCTATCCAAAAGAATTGCTCTCCACGTTTCATCTTCCCAGTCCTTAATAGCTATATGAACAGCAACGGTGCAGTTCTCGTACTTGGCGAGTAAAGGACGCCAGCGAGTCTCTATCGTCTTGACGTGGTTTAAAACTAACCCAGCATAGGGCTGTCGGAAGGAAAGGCAGCCGCACTTCATCTTCCTCCTTTCATCAGAACCTGTTGGTTTCGCATAAACAAACAAACAACCAGAAGCACCGTGAGCCTTCGGAAACCTGCGGCCACCACCAACGCACACGTCTCCCGGCGCGGCCTCCCCTCAGCGCCGCGCCTCCGGCAGGGCCGCTGCCGCCGGAACGCCGCC
>VXAV01009736.1:630794-648729 GCA_013399715.1 Alectura lathami
AGGGCGAGCGGGGCGGGCGGCCGCAGGGGGAGCGGGTTTGTCCCGGCCGCTGCCCTCTGGGAAGCCAGGATAACGGTGAGGGCCTGGTGACGGCCGTCCTGAGGAGCCCGGCTCCTCCGCCTGTGGTGGGGGCTGCGGAGGGAGAGGAGCCGGGGTGGCGCGGGCGCGACCCGCCCCTGGCACCTTCCTGCCGCGTGCAGGACTGTAGACAGCCTGTTCATCTCTTACCTCCCTGCTTTCTTTGTTGCATTGCTTATTTTGGTCAAAACTCCCCAGAATGCTTCCATTGAACGCTGCTTTTCCTAAGAAGTCTACTTTGTATACTGCTGCCAGTTAAAATATCCATTCTAAATCAATGTCATAGCGTTTCTAGTATCTGTATCCCAAACAGCACAGTTACTGTTTGATAGTAAAAGTTTCATCTTTGCGAGTTTCCCTGTGATCCCTGTTCAGCCGTCCCTCAGAGCAGGGAGCTGTAACGTGATGGCCTGGTGAACCCAAGGAAAGCCAGGAACAGTGAACTGGGGAACGAGGGGGACCGAGACGGGTGCGTGTCACCGTGCCTGTTCAGTTTGGCTGGGTTAACCAACCCTACATCAGGGTACACAGCTGGTTTAATGGAGTTCATGTCTGTCACAGACAAATAAAGTGACCTCCTTAAGGCCTTACCCTGAGCGTGGCGGGGCTGTAAGAAGTGCTAATGATGTTTCATGTTAAACAGGTGAGATCCTGCCTGAATGTCTGCACAGGCAGAAGGTGCAAAATGCAGTTGTATCTGTATACAGCTGGAGCTGTGCCAGCAGTTAAGGGTTATAATTATGGGAAGTGTTTGTGGAGGTTTTCCATGCATGCTGCATCATTGGGGAAGAAGGAAAAAAAAAAAAAAAAAGGAGAAAATATTCACAGAAAGGAATGAGTTTGTGATNAAAAAAAAAAAATGGAGAAAATATTCACAGAAAGGAATGAGTTTGTGATAAAGAGAGATAGGCCAGTGAACAAAGGAGGAAATTTGGGAAAACTGGAAAGGGAAAAATAGTAAGAGTTGCACAGGGGAAAGCAAACGATCTCACCAACAGCAAATCCTGACTTCAGTGGCTTTTAGTGCTCTATTAAAGCACATTTTAGCCCATGAGGAATCTCCAGCTGATTTTATCGATTGCAGGATCTCAGAGATAGGAAGAGATCTGCCAGAACTGCGCTGAAAGAGAGGTGGGCTGTTTCCTCAGTCAAGAAAGGCAGAGGAACTTCATACAGCAACAGGTAAGATTAAAAGGATGCTTTTGTCTGGATCTGTGATAGGGTGAATAAGAGCTGTTTACCAGTAAAACTGCCTGAAACCTTACTATTCGGTAGCTACTCCAGACAGTGGGGTTAGAGGATTACTTCTGATTCTAAGCGCTTCAGGCAGTTTTTATGTTAGCTATTTTTGGTGAACACTTCTAACATACCTTTGGTGATCATTTTCAATTATTTAATGACTGATAGAGTTTAACTGCTGAGACCTTGTTTTTCTGATTACCATTTTCTGAAGTTCCTATTTTTTTTAATTTTTTTTCCCCCCGGATGTTTCTAGTACCGTATTCAAAATGTTCCAGATGGAGTCATTTTAGTTCTTTATATAATGCCATAATGACAAGAAAAAGTAATGGATGACAAGTTAAGGTCATTGTAGCTTTTACAGGGCTATTGTTTTAAATGTACTTTAGCTTCGAGCTATTTCCATCTTACTAGATGTGTATGGTTAGTTGAGGAACCTGTTGAATCTGCTTTGAGCTGCAAGTATGTAATGAGCTTTCATGTTTTTTCTGTTGTTTAATTTTAGTATTTTTCAACTGCATAATTAGTTTATATGAGGGTTACTTTTTAGCGGGCCAAATACAGGCCGAAGTTTTTTCTATTTCGTGTGCTAGGTTTGTTTCACTCTCATGTAACTTATAGCAGGATGTGTGTTATGTTTGATCACATAAATGAAATACATTTTTCCTGATTTAAGCAAAAATCTCCCAGCTACTGAAACTCTCAAGTCTAACAGTTTTAAATAAAATGTAAACATCAAAAGACTTGTGCTGTTACCAAAGGTGATTAAATATTAGGAAAATCTCATGTCAGTAACCTAGCTTTCTTGGCTTGTAGAAACCTTGTTCAATACATTGTGACATCCACTAGAAGACTGAAAAGCAATTTATAGCAGTACCTAAATGAGGGCATGAAACTCAATTTTTGTGTATGCGTTCAGCATTTTGTGCGATGAGTGGTAAACTGACTTCAGGATATAAGATATCATAGTGTACAACCATGAATATGAAAAAGAAAATTTGTTCTGATCTTAGCAGATGATCAGCTTATTTTTAAGATCATAGACACACACAGTTTTGGCTTCTGTGGCTCTTTTACGTGCTAACACCAATTTATCTAATCGCAGCACAGTATTTGACATGATAATCTCAACGACAGGAAATTCTACAAGTTGGGTCTACGTGTAGTGATGTATAAAGTATACCTCACTTCAGCGTCTAACTTTGTTTTCCTTAGGATATCCCTTATTTCAATGTTGTGATAGAATAAAGACTGCATAATTCTCACTGCAGAATGTGTTACTGCTTTCTGTGGAGCTAAAACCATGCCTAGTACATCATTTATAAGGGCTTGGGTCTGATCTCATCTAGATAGGCAAGCGTTGCTGTGTTTCCTGTCAAATTTGTTCAGTCACTGATTTTACGTGATTCAGTGCACAGCAATATGTGCTGGGGTATCTTGGGTCAAAATCAGGTCGAGATGCTTGGTAATCAGTTACAGTTCATTTCAGAAGTGGGTATAGATACAGTGCGGTGTGTTCCAGGATACTGGATGGCAGAAATGAAATTTCAGGTGTTAATAAACCATGAAATACAATACACTACAGTCACTTGTATCGAGGTGCTCACTGCTCAATAATCATCATCCACAAGAAGGTAGGACATGCTCATACATGAACACCTGTTGCTGTTTCCTGCCTTTTAGGACATCAGCGTGAAGTGTGACTCCGTAGTTTTTGGCAGCAATTCCATCTTAAGGAGTTCTACCAAGCTTTTCCCTTTTTCCTCTTAATTTTACTCTGGTTTTCATTCTCACTGCTGTTTACTGCTACCTGAAAATGTATTCAAAACTGCTGCAAAAGGGCTTGATTCCACATGCGTTTAAAATTATTATTATTATTATTTTTTACCTGCCAGGGACGTTTTAACAATGATCGTTTCACTGACCACAACAGTACCTAAATGTTGGGTAAAAATGTGTGGAAGTGAGAATGGAGCATGAACCTCTTCCTGTGGCTTTGCTGTCAGGAAGAGAGTATGTGGAACAAGAGCTTTTGATTCATTTCCAGCATTTTCCACATTTCACCTGCCATTTTGTCCTTTCAACTGTAGAGTTAATGATTAAGAGTGATTAAGATAATTATCAGAGGTTGTTTACTTACAGCAGAGTTTTCCCGTGTCTGAGATGTGTTTCAGTGAGGTTTCTTAGTGTAGATAACTTGGTGTTGAAAATGTAGTTCTGTTTGAGTGCTATTCAAGAATAAAATGCACACATATTAAATTTTCTGATGTGAAGGTTTCAGTATGTTTTCATAACAGACATTGTGTATATGACAAATCTTAATAGGAATGTAGATGCTGTTAAACTGAGTGATAGCAGCTATTCATTTTTAAATAACCAACATTTATTAACAATGTCTGCTGCATTTGTTTGCAGACAAACATACTGCCCTTTGCAATGGTATGTGACACTGATCATGTTGTGGTACATGGTAGCTAATACACTGGTAATTTTTCCTGATTTAATGAATGTAACTTTCTGTCTGTACCATGGTTTCTGTACAGAAAAAAAAAATATATCACTGGAAATCACTGTCCTTTTGTTCATCAATATTCACGTATATAGTGTCATCAAGTGGGTCATGGTGATGTAAGAAAGTCTTGTTTTCCTCATTAAAATTAGTTCCATAAACCAAATTGAAGGCATTATCAAAAAGAAGGTTTTTTGTTGTTGTTCAGAACAAATACATTTACTGGAAAAAGAATGCAGGGAAATTTCCTGGCATGTTGCCAAAAATTAAAAATAAATCAAATGTGTTTTGACTGTGCTCTGTTCTGCTTTCTTTCATCTGTTGTTCAAGCAGTTGAGTGCCTTTTAACTTCAAACACTTGAGTAAGAAAGGAATAAATGTCTTCATGAAATGCCTGCATGCACGTCTTTATTAAAAAAAGCTTTGGGTGTTATGGAAGCATGTAGGCTGGACAAAGTTGAGTTGCAAAGGGGATGTAAGAAGGATCTGTTTTCTGAGGTCGGACAAAATGACATCTAAACCACGTTCAAGTCACGTAGTTGCGGCCTAGGTGGAAACTTCTCTGTTCAGGTCTTCCATTGGCTATGGGAAAGACAGGATGCACACATGGAGTATATGCATATCACCTGTGGGGAAAGTTTTTATCTCAGTATTGAACAGCATGCTAGACACCCCCTACTCCCTAACCCACCTCCCCCAAACAGGAAGTGTCTTGTCTTGCCCCTTTTACATCAGCTCTTACTGCTGAGTTTTTCATCTGCCTGAAAGGGACCCAGCTGTGTGAGCGTGAGGCCGGCCCAATCTGCGAGTGAGTTCCATCTGCTTACTGATCCTAAGCTTGCAGGCTGCTGATATTCAGAGCCCATCCTGGTCCTTCTGCTTTTCTGAAGGTTAAAAGAAGGTTGTAACACTAGGGTGAGCACCAAGCTAGCTGATTTAGAAACATCTTGTGTAGCTCTCTGTAGCTTTTTTTTGTTGTTGTTGTTGAGACATGTGGCTTCGTGCTGAGGTAATCTGCAGAGGAAGGAGAGCTCATTACCTTCCCGTGCTGATTACTGTCCCCTGTTCCACAGGCAATTCCAAATGCAATATGCAGCTGCACAAAACATTTTTAAAGATAAAACTAAGCAGCACCTTTGTTTGACCAAGGATCCATGACCAGGTTTCATGCCCTCTAAAATACTGAAAACTTTTTCTGAGGTGCGTCTGCATTCCTGCTCTAAAGGGAGTATTCTTACTCCATCTGATTGCAGCTGGAAGGAAAGCACCATAATTATTTCATTTTTTTTGTTTTGTTTTCAGATGCAAGTTGTAACAGAAAGTTTTGGAAGATCATTTAGAGCTATTTCTGATCAATAGGAAGTTGTACTACCCATTGCAGCTAAAATATGGATAGTTTCCTTTTGTTTCTTTAGTAACATCTACTTTATATGACACTTCAACTGGTTAGGGATTCTCCATCAATTTCTACTGTGTTTGGGTAAGTACCTTTTGGTTCCATCTCATCAGAAGACTCTTAAAGAGTGGGGAGAAAATGAATTATCTCACCACCTTAAATTAGCAACAAAAGATATTTCTGGGAAGAACTAGGATTTAAAAAAAAAAAAACAAACAAACATATGCAGAAGTAAATGCATTTTCAAATTGCTCCTGTAATGCTTTTGCAACTAAAACATTACTTTTGGACTACTGCTAAAACTCTAATGAAAATGGAGAATGCAGTTTTTCTCTCTGAATTAACTGAAAAACTGAGAGACATGCTTCCACCTCATGGGTCAGTCCAGTTCAGTTTCTTCGGGTTTTTTGGTTTATTTTTCAGTTGTTGGTGGTGATGTTCTTGTTTTGGTGTTATTTGTTGGTGTTAACATGCATTGTGCCAGAGAAGGCAGTAAGAAATGGTCTGTTACATTGCTGGCAGGGATGTTATTAAAACGTTTAGGAAAGATGCTGCTTCTAGCCAATGTTTATACTTTGGCTAAGGTATTTGAGATAAAATGAGAGCTTATAAAACAGATGTGTGTATAGTTGCCTTCATAGACTTGATTTGCATGTTTATGATCATGGCAGTTAGAAAAACATGAGCCAAATCTAGAACTGGTTGGATTGCTGTGTAATAGCTGAAATAGTTTCTCACAGTCTTCGTAAGATTTTAAAATAGTTTACTTCTGCACTACTCTTTCTAAAAACCTGCTTGTGTGTTAATTTACACTGTTAAACTAATTAGTTCCTTTCACATGCACCCTTCATGCCTTCAAGTTCTGTAAGCTGGACTAAATTCTGAGCGTTTCGTTAAATTGATGCAGCTGTCTTCTTCTCTGCGCTTCTCGGTCTCTTCCAGCTTTCCCCTAGGTGGCACCAGGACCCGCAGAACAGCTCAACTGCAACAACAACTGCAGCTGTGTCTGCGGGGTGATGCAAACACCTTTTCAGGCACTAGTGGCTGCCCATCTTTTAAACACTGGTACAGTTTCTCCAGAGACAGCATTGTTGTCCTACCAGGTCCCAAATGCTAGTGATTGGAACATGGCCAACAATGATTTTAGGAGTAGGAGCTGCTCACGGCTTGCAAAATTGACTTGGAAGTATCTTGTGTAGATAACTTGGTTCCTTTGTGTTAAAGGGAGGGAGGACACTGACACGTTGACTGTGCTAGTGCTCAACTGGGTAACAAAGAACTGCAGTTTGTGCGGGAGCTTCATGTTACCTGCTTCCTGCCACAGCTCCAGTCCTAGTCCCAGCACACCGGTGGTGGTGCCTCTTCTGCATCTGTTGCATTGCTTCTCTAGCTGTTAAGTGCAAGTGGAGTACATCCAATTAACCTCTCTAGGAAGACTATGCTGTGTCTTCATCAGATACTCTACTGCTCATCTAACAGGATTTCTCAAACAGGTGTGATTTATATGATTGCCTAGCAAAAGCAAAGACTTACTAAGTTGTTTTCTTTTGTTTTAATAAAGCATGGATCTTGTGAGCTGAAATTTGTCTTTGGGAAGACAGTATTCTTGTGCAGCTAGATCATGTCTGTTGATGCTATGGATCAGCGTTCTGTTGATCAGAAATGCATTGCAACAGGCCATCATTTCTTTCCAAATTTTTGTTTTGGTTCCAGTTCATACATTTGAAGGAATTCCTAAAAGCAGGGGATAGTCTTTTAGATTGGCTGGTCTGGAACAAATATTCTGCGTTTAATATATGCCTGTTTGGTGTGATTCCCAGCATACTGCCCACTTCTCTGCCTGGGTGATGGTCTGCTGTTACTGACAGAAATACTAGTGTGCAAGATCAGGAGTGCATTCATTTGTAAAGTCAGGGTTGTGTGACAGAAGACGGCTCTGGACCAGGCTGGTCCAGGTGCTCTTTTCCCATAGAGAATTCAAGCTTTGATATTAATTTGGGGTGTCCGGAATCCCAGTGCTGCAGCACCCTGTGGCAGGGCACTAGTGCACATTGTGACATTTATAAAATGTAACATTGAGTGCTACAGTAATTGTAAGTTCAGTATCCCTGCTTCATTACATTCTTTTTTTTTTTTTTTCCTTTTTTTTTTTTTTTCAATCCTGTTTTTTCCTAAAGTTCTTATTTCTTTTGTGTTGTTTTCTTCAGCCTAAGCATTTATCACAACTTTGATAGTGTGCTATCAATAGGCTAGTGCCTGTGTCTGTAGATGTCCTTTTTGCTCTGCTTTGTTTAAAATCACCTCTATATAGTCAGTAGGTAGGGTTTTAATATGAAAGGTGGTATTTCTGTGGCCAAACCTCCTTGGGAGCAGATCTTTCTAGTAGGAAATTAGTGTGTAAAAACTGGTTTTAAACCAAATTTCAGTCTTGTTTCCTTGTGGTGGTGGTGTTGTTTTGGGGGGAGGGGTTAAGAATTCTGTATTTTCACATGTATATAACAATTGTCACTTTACAGTATAGTTCCTTTAAATATTTTGATTCCCTTTGCACACATTAGTTAGAAGGAAGGCCACAATTTTGAAACATGGCTACATAAGTTTTGCCTGTGGAAATCTGAACATTTTTAATTTATGATCTCACTGCTGGGAATGCTGAGAGTTTGCAGAGTGAGTCACTCACAGAGCCCTATCTCGAGCTTGGAATTGGCAAGTCTTGCTGCCGGCCTCATCAGGAGGAGGTGTTACCCCCTCTGGAAGGCGGCCTTGCGCCGCGTTCCTGTTTGGCATCTGCACACAGGAGGAATGGGCCTATATAACTGAATAAGTAACAAAAACCCTCTGTGGCACTTAAACATCTGGCATAGAGTGTGCACAGAAATTACTAGAGTTAAAACTAAATGCAGTTAAATCTGTGCAGAGCCTGAAAATAGCAGATCTAGGTATAAATATTTAAACCTCCTTAAAGCCTGATATATCAATTGTGGCAGAGTTGAAGGCAGTGGAACCTAACATGTTGTTAGTGCCTGTGAAAATGGCACAGGGCAAACACCATGTATCAAGGTTTTGCAGCTTTAGATTTCCACAGGTAAGGTGTTTTTTCACCCAGTACTTTAAATCTAAGGCCACAACAGTTTTTAGCTTCAGGAGGGATGGCATCACATTGCTGGGAAAGCCTTCAGGACTGTGAAGCCACTACAGTACTTACCTGAACATCACCTGTTACATATCCTCTTGCTGTTCAAGTGCTACCAGAAACATTCATTGTCGCCTGTAGGATGAGATTTCCACCTGAATTGACTGAACACCCTTAGTAACTTGCATGCTGTAGCTGTTCTATTTGTTTTGTTAAATGCCTGCTTCCATTTTAGTAATGTAACATTTACTTTAATTTTTTTTTTTCCCTTGTAGTTGCCGGTTACCACAGACAGGTAGTAATACCCTGTGCAACTTTGGGAAGAAAAGAATAAACAAATAGCTGCTGAGTACTGATGTGTTTTAGCATGCGTGCTTCCCCAGCCCAAACTGTAGTTCTGCTAGAGCATGATTTTTAGCCAGGTTTTAAGAACAATGAACGGTTGATTCATCCGTATTCTTTTTAGTTGTACTGTATATGACTGTAGCTGTATGTTTTAATACAAACTTTTTTGCAGGGAAAGTTAAGTAATCTCCAGCCTGTTAATAATGTGAGCCCTTACTTTTCTTTTTCTTTTCTTTTTATATCAGTGGCAAAATTTCTTAAATCTCTTTACTTCACTGTTGTAGGATGCTAAGCGTTATTAAAACTTTTACTTTCTATATACGCTTGTGGTGACTAAATAAAATTGTATTGCTAGAAAACTAGCTTATGAGCAATAGCACTAATTAATGTCAGTGACAGCAGTAAGTATTACGAATGTGATCTTCTAGGTTCTGATCATTTTCCTTCAACAGTCTTGCGTGTTTGACACCAGAAAGGAAAAGTGAGTAGAAGCAAATACATCATACGACACAAATACAAATGGCCTATTAATAGAGATGGTACACTGGGAAGAAACTAGAAACATGAATCCATGTAATTTAAACATTATTATTAGATTTTTTTAAAAAATCAAGAATTTTCACTTTCTTAGTGATGTAGATATCTCAGGTTGCTCAAAAGGGATACCAGAAATACTAGAAGTATGCAACTAGAAATGAGCAGGAAGAAACAATTTCCAAAATACCTTCCTGAAGCATCAACAGCAGTAGCTTTTTCACTAGCCCAGGAATGGCACTGTGACATTAGTAAAGAATTAAATCAAGGAAATTGACTCTGACACTGAGCATAACATTTACCTTTCTGTTCCTTGGAGGCAAGAAGAGATCATTAAAGTACTTGGTAAAGAGCTTTTAGATCATTGCGTAAAAAATGGTGTTAAAATGCCAATGTAGATTTTCAGGGTTTATGCTGTAGTAGCCTGCCAGCACGCAGTAGCCTGCTGTAGTGAAGTAGACGCTGGGTGCAGAACCTGTGAGGGAGTGATTTCTGTAAGAATGAACTAATTAATGCATCATGGCAGATCTGTTTTGCATGCACAGAGTCCAGTTTGTGTGAATTTTCATCTAGTGGATACTGTTCGGTTGTTCTGCCTCACCGTAAATGAGATAAAAAGGGGATAGCCTGTTTGTGGTCTTCACAAGCTGTGCAGACATCCTTAATGAATCTTAGTTACCAGTTTTCTGCAGTATCAAAAGTGTTCCTGCTCAAGTTCTAATATATTTCTGAAAGAACAAGTTGTGTACAAGGAAATTGCCTGGAGAAACATCAGAAAGAATCAATCTTTTTGAGGCAAGGGAACACTAAGTAGCCTGTGATACCCTGCCGTACTTGGCGGTGTGCACAGTTCCACGCAGTGAGTCCAATTTCAGTCAGCAGAACAAAACAGCCAGGGCTGTACTTTGGCAGAGTATGTATGCATGCATGCCCTGTTGTTTCGATCAGGGGTGTACAATGTCTGATTTTATATATACGTATAAAGTAAAAAAAGTACATATGTTAAAAAAAAAAAGGAAGCTGGAATGATATTTTGTGTTTTAAAACAGTGTCTAAAAAAAAATGTGGTTTGTATAATCTGTGTAAGTCAAACAGCAGTTTCCAGAAGTATCCAATAATACCAGGCAGAAAGTGTTTGTGTTCTTTTTTTTTTAAGAACATTCAAAGAGTCAAGACTTGCATAGATTTCTTCATGTAGTTACAAATTCAGAAAAAAAGAATTAGTAGGATTGTAGATTATCTCATTTACACAACTGACTTGCTTTTGAGGAGTTGTTAATGCCTTATACAAGCAGATAGGAAGGGAGTCTGTCAAAGTTCCTGTTCAAACAGCACTGCACTGCATCTAGCAACTGCCTACTGTGTTCTCCTTTAATATGTTGATGCTTCTATTGCCATAACGTGAGAACCATCATGATATTTGACTTTTTTCCAAAGATAGTCTGCTAAGATACTAGACCACCACAATCACTGCAGTGATGAAAATTCTGTGACTTTTAGACAACTTCTTTTGATAGTACATTTAGAAATTGAGGCAGTACGACGAATAATCTCCTAGACAAATTCAGAGTTGCTATGCATCTTCTGAACATATCTTAGACTACAGCAAAGGTTTATTGCCATTTTTTGCAGAAGACTATAACTGAAAATTACAGATTGCATCCAAAGAAGCATCTAACCTTACTCCAAGAAATCGTACTTCCTAAAAGGATACTATCAAGTTTTTTCAGTTTATATTTTCCTGTTTTTTTTTTTTTTTTCCTATTTCTCCCAATATGACATTTTAAAATACAATTTCATTCTAAATTTACTTTGGTCCATGCCTCCTGAAATGCACCACTTTTTCACCTCTTTAATGCCATTGACATATCTGACTTTAGATTGTACTTGTTCTGCACAACGCTATTCGTCAAAGTTGTCAACATGATTTGAGAATAGGATTTGTTCTTCAGCTTGATGTTTCCATTGAAACCTTGTTGAGGTGACCTTTTTAAAATGTTGCCATAGAGATATCCATCTTGATAATTGTCTGTACAGTTCTAGGAAATCCCAACTATTTCATTCCTATCACAGGCCTTTGCCTTAGCTTTTATATGCATTATTCATCCAAGTGAAGTAGAGCAGGCAAGAAGAGTGATGTGTATGAAAAGTTTGGGGCTTTTAAATGCATTTTCCAAATTTTAATGGAGTCAATTGTGTTATTCTAGCAACCTGAACAGAACTTCTTCTGTAGCCAGAAGATGGAAGACTCTATCCAATGATCAGTCTGTGTGCCCCTTAACTTTTATGACAGCTCTGACGGCATCTTGATACATTTTGATCAATTTATAAGTCTTGATATTTTTCAAGAACAGCAAAAAATACTTAGCAAATCTTAAGAATTGCCTATGTATTTTGTAAATATCTGTCTTGGCTAAGTCAGAAGCCGTAATTCTCAGCAGCTTCAATACTTGTTATTGCAACTTTTGTGTTATATCCTCAGTTGCCATTTTGCTTTCGTACTCGTCTGGATAACTGTATTTTGAACAACATAACTGACCCTGGATAGTTGAAGTGTTGGTAATCGAAAATGGTAAGAAAGAGGAAACCTGAGAGCCATTGAAAGAAAGTTGCCAACAGGACCTTTTAAAAGCACATCAAGTGTGTATCCACATGTTTGTATCAGTCTGTGGAGGTGTTTAGGAAACACTGTGTTCAGTGTGGCTGAGCCATCTGAGTCAGCTCACCACCTCTGCACATCCTTGGTGGATAAACCACATTATTGAAGGTCTAAGAGTTGTTCAGGAAATAAATAAAAACCAAACAAAATCACAAACCATAAATTGCTGTGTTTGCTCTCATTTTATCTGGATGAGTTCCACTTGTATATACTAGGAAAATTAAGATGATGAAAGAGAACTACTTTAGAATTGCCAATAGACTGACAGTAGACTGTAAGTACAGGAGAGCTCTCTCTACTCTTCCTAAGGTATGTGGCCCACTCCAAGAATGTTGTCATTAGGCTAAAGCTGAGTACGTCCTTAAAAAAAAAAAAAAAAAAAAATAGTTCATACATCTGAATCTAGAGATTTTTCCCATTCTTGCTACCCAAGTTCTTTAGACCTCTCTTCCTGGAGTCACAGATCACTTTCTGCAGGTTGGGAATGCCTTCAGGTATTCCAAACTGGTGTCAGTGGCAGCTGAACTATCTGAATGCCTTGTTACCATACTGTGAGAACAGCTGTTTGATGTTTTCAATGCTTTGGCACCCTTTCACATTTCTGAAAGCGATTTTAGTACTCCTGTCAACTGTATGGGATACAGTGTCCTGCCCTCCTGCCCCCTCCTTTTGGCTTTTCACAAGGCAGGAAAAATATTTGAGAAGAATAAAGAATTTCTGTAAGAATAATTTATTGTGAAGAAATCATGCTGGAGAAGTAGGTTTGTGTTTTGTTCTGGATGTAGTAAAGCTGTCGGTCAGCTTTAATCTTGGCAATGAGTTCAACAGTGTAACTCTTACTCCTGTGAAGTCCTAATTTCTGTGATCTTCAATTTCCTTACTGTTGGATGATAATTGCATCCCTTAAAGTCACTGCCTAGATGACAGATGTGTGTTACCTTGTAGCTAGTTCCATGGCTTCTAGGATGCAGTAAGATATGTGTAGCACCTGATTAGTCTGTTAAAGCTCCTGCAAACCATGAATCTATGTACTGAGGGCAAGTATTTTAGAACATATTAACTGTGTTTAGTTTGCAGGATTTGGAGGGAGGAGAGAACAGCAAATAGTTGCTTAGGAGATGCATGGAAAATGTTGACATCTTTGAGACAAAACAGAGAAGTTTCCTACTGAGAGTCATACTACTGTGCGCTCTGCTGTATTATCTGTAGAAAATAACTTTGTACATCAGAGAAACAAGAAGACCTTCAGCAAATTGTTTTATTGAACTCTTAATAGGTATTAAGAAACATAATGCCAGCACTTCTGCCACATTGCTGTCATTAAATAATAAATCATTGCTCTAGCTGCCTAATGGGATATGTAGCAATGCTGATGGTGGCAGTCTAGACCAGAACTGAAGTGGATTAATTTAAAACAGAGCAAAAATAGTAGATAGCAGTGCTCAGCAGAACAATTTTGGGGCTGGAACCTGATGTCTAACCACAAGAAAGAGGATAATAGAAATTAAATCTAACCAAAAAATGATACCAATACCTTTCACAGTCCTTAGATATCCTCCAACACCTCATTATGAAACTGTCTTACAAGCATTAATGAACATATTTTCAACCCTCTATTTGTCTGAGATGTCTTATCCTAATGTACGGAGAGGAAAACAGAGGCACTGGAAGACAAGAAATGTCTTCTAATAAGAAATGGTGTTGGCTTGCGCCTGCCTTTCCTCCCAAGGGAGGTACGATTGCAAGGGGCTTTGGAAAAGGCCATACGTTGCTTATTCCTAATCCAGTGCCTTAGTCACATACCTGTTTCAGTGAGGTTTGCTACTGAGGGGTTATCCCAACAAGCAAAGCCATAGGTTTCCTCCAGAAGTTAGAATGCCTTGTGTCTAGCCAGCTCACAAAGCGATCCAGAGGAGCTAAAGCCTGCCTGTGCCTGTCTGCATGAGGCACGTACCCTTGGGTTCTGGGTTATGACAGTGGGTAAGAGCGCCCATCTGGAAGGAGATGTGGGAGCAGCATGCTTCGATGCGAGCTGCCCCAAGTCAGCCACAGGGGGTCTGCGCTAGCTGCCTCCAGGAGGGCAGCCCTGAGATGCACAGCTCAGTGGAGCTGCATGCGGCCATCTACCAATACATTTTGTGTGTAGCGTTTGTGACATGAAATGCTTATGAAATTATTAAAATGCATCAAATTTCTAAGATGATTTGTCAAGCTATTTTAAAAATACTCTGTTCCAAGACAACAGACTTCTCTGAAAACAAATAAAAGCTGCAGTGAGGAGTTGGGCAGCAGAAAGCCAGAAGTGCTTGTTCTGTCTGTGTGACTTTGGTTGTTTGCCCTATGTAGGAATCTGATGAAATGTGCAAACGTTGATTTTGTGAAACTAATTAGCACATAAAAATCCAGCTGTAATAGTAATCAAAACTTGCTTGTTCAACATACTATGGTTTTTTTTTTTTAAGTATTAACACATCCTGCACATATGGCCCTGATTGAAGATCTGGAGCTGTTCATATCAGCAAGTTCATACCAGGGGATTTAGCTGCAAGTTTTTATTGGTGGCAGTTGTGGAACCAACATGTGGTCTGACTGACTGGTGCTGCCAGCATAGTTTGTGTGTGTAAGGGAAAGAGGAAAAAGGGACTGTTACTGCCCTCATTATTCTGTATGAAAATAAGGTACAGTGTTTTTATAGACTTGCTGGCTGATATTTATGCCAGAGTCCTACAGCTGGTGAATTGTGGCCTTGCTAGAAGCTGTAACTGCAGCAGCAAGGCAATGCTGTTGGTTTTCTGCAGATCACTGTTGAGATTTACTTGCTCATGTTTGCTTAATTGCAGGATCTTGCAGGCATTTTCTTTATTTTATTTTTATTTTTTTTCAGACAGCACCAAAGAATGAATGAAGATGGTTTTACATCCTTCTGAAACAAAACCAAATAAACAAACAAAAAACCCCAAACAATCAAAACCCCACATTTTTTATATTAGGTATTTCCCAAGTAATGGTAGGTTACCTTGTAAAACTTGCTTTGAAATAACTTTATTAGAGTATCTTTTTCATTGTGATTCTCAAGTCATGATTAGGTCAATTTTAGCATTTAAAATCAAAATTTGAGGAGTTTTAGATGTTTCAATGGAAAGGGAAACAGAATTTATTTGGTATTGTCTTAATAACCCAGAGTAGTTACTGAGTTATAAGTAGAGAACTGCTTATAACTGACTAAAAAGGTACTTTTACTAGATCATTTACACACCAGACACAATTTCAGTAAGAGACTTTACTTAATGTGCAAATACAGTGCTCTTGGCACGATGCAGCTACCTTTGATCTCTGTAAATGACTGGCAGTAAATTATGTGTGTCGGAAACTGACCGGTAGGATGTCTTAGGGAAGATGAATGGCTGTGATGTTACCTTGCAAAACCTGCCAAGCATTAACAGAGCTCATATTTTGGTGGGAAGCTATGCAAGGCACTTGATGGTGCTTAGGCTACATACTCATAAAAATGCAAAAAATAAAGCACTCTTCTTCAAATACGCCAGGGAAACTAGTACTTTCACAGTGAATAAAGTACCTAGACTCAGTGGATAATATGCTGATGCTGCATTCCTTTCTCTTCCAGTTTCACTTCAAAGTGGTAAGAATGGATTTAATTAGTTGTTTTTAAAGCACTTAAATTCTTTTAAGCTTTTTCTTCTTACTTCAGTGTAATAATTAAGAAGATTTTCCTATGTTTAATTTAAAAAATCCAAGATTTTTAGGGTCCTTATTTTGATGATAGTAGTTCCCGTTGCAATATTTTGAAGTATCTGCACATATTTTTTAATTGAAACTGCATTGATTTTTATTTCCAAGGTGAGTACTTGCATGCAAACTGTTTCATGACATAGGACAACCTTACTGCAGGTAACCTGCATGCTTGCTTGAACAAAAACAAATTTAGTACTTAAAGAATGAATCTGTAGTTGTTTTGAATTAGATACTTTTCTTATATTATGTTCCCTTCTTTTTACTCACATAAATTCAGGACTTTAGAATCCTCCTGTAGAACTGAAATTCTTTGAGAAATATTTCCTAAGAAAGCTTAAAGCATTTTAATGAAGGCAGTCTGAACCATGGAAGAAATCTTTCAGTTTCTGGAATTTTTTTTCTGTATGTGTTCATACACTTGCACATAGGAACAGTAGCCTTACATTTTCTCCTAGATTTTGTTTTCCAACATTAAAATTGAGGTACAGAGTGAGGATTCAAAAATCTTTGATTTACAGCTGTCTNAATTGAGGTACAGAGTGAGGATTCAAAAATCTTTGATTTTTTTTTTTGTAGAGAAAAAGTAGATTTTATTAGTATTACAGTTGAATCTAAGCACAAAGTATAATGAAGGTAGAAGTGAGACTTAGGGCTCTTGTATTTTATAGGATTCTCCCCCTGCCTCTCCCCAGCATTTAATCAAAGCCACAGTCATTATGTGATTTTAATCACCTTGCAACACACTAATTTTATTATGTTCCTTCTATTTGACAGTGCTTAGCTGCTTAGAAGTTTAAAATTTCATTGCAGAGCTGGGATAGATTTGCTTTAGAATATTTGGTATATCTGCTCTGTCTACAGTAGGTAGTGATTACACACAGATAACAAGCTAAGTCTTTCTTGAGTTTTTCTTGCAAGTAGTATCAATGAGCAAGCTCTCCAGCGCTTCGTTCAATGCTAGCTAATGTTATTTTGCATATCTGTCTACGCACGTATTATAATCCAATTACTACAGCTCTGATCTGATAAACCTGTGTCTGTGTTACAGCTCCATAATGCTAAAGAGCTAGTAGAACAAATCCCTTTTTTGAAGAACATACCTTGTCTTCATACATGTAGTCACTAAAATCCAATACTAAGTATTATAGTCTCAGAAGATTTTATTTTTTCCTGATGTTACTATATAGACCTGGCCCAAGTTTACACTGAAATAGTGACCTAGACTGTGATCCATCAAAACATTTAATAATGTGCTTAACTTAAGTATGTGAATAATCCCTTTGAAGATCAGTGGGACTGCTGAAGTGCTTAAGTCTAGGTGCATGCTGTAGTACTTTGCTAGGCTGTGGCAAAACTTCCTGCAGCTGCTTGATGGAAACACGCTACAGCTTTAACCAGCAGTACATTTCAACAATTGGTGTTTTTATCTTATGAAAATTTAAACATATGGACTTTTCATCTGTGGTTCATAGCACTATTCTTGCACAAGACACAATTGCTCAAGTACATGTTTTCAGGAGGGTGGATGGAGTTTATCCATGAGGGGCTCTATCCCAGCCAACAGCAGGACAGGCTGTGAATTGTGAACTCCTAGCTGGCCTCTAGCACATGGAAGAATCAAAGGAGGTGGAAAGTGCTTGTGATTGCTAAGGATGAGAACAAGCAAGAACCAAAGGTCACAAGTTGCAGTGAGGAAGGTTCTGAATAGGCTTTGGGGAAAAAAAACTTCACAACAGGGCACTCCAGCACTTGAAGGGGTTGTCCAGAGAGGTTGTACCTCAGAACTTGCCTGGCCAGGCTGTGGGCAAGCCAGCGTAACACTGGCCCTGTTTGGATTAAATGACCTCCAGTGGTTCTGTCCAACCCAAAGCACGATGGTTATAGCACCAAGAAAGGTGAAGATGCAGAACGCAGGGCATTTAGCAAAAGGGATGGGGAGGAACCAGAAATAAATCTGCAATTACGTTGTTAATTTAAAAAAAAAAAAAAAAAAAAAAAAGAAGAAGGAGATGTGNTGAGTTGAGCTTGCTATTCAGCAGAAAGTCAAACCCATCAACAACAGACACCAAAAAGCCTATAGTTGTGGGTTTATTTGCCTTAGATGTTATGTTCAGCAATGCAAATTGTGTTGCCAACAAAGTGGCAAAATTTCAGCCACCACAAGGAGGAGGAGGCTAGAGGAGAGTGAGAGATGCTGTATATTGTGTAACCAGCTGCATCTGGTAAAAATGTTATCCTTAAACTGACAGCAGTTATTTAAATGCTGAAGCTTGGCCATGTACCAGCCTA
>VXAV01009736.1:649767-672926 GCA_013399715.1 Alectura lathami
ACTCACTAAATTGAAGATTTGAATGAATGTTATTATAAGAGGCAACAATGCTTTCTGAAAACCTTCAGTAAAAACTTGTCAGTACTTGCTTATTTACAAGGCTGGAGAAAATGCTCCAGAAGCATTGGAAGCTGTTGGCACACTGACTAGANACTGAAGGCCTGCAAGAGGCATTTTTGTCAAGAACAAGATTTGGGATTTAAATGAGAGAGGTGCAACTCTTTGAAAATAAACCCTCAAAATAACTCACTAAATTGAAGATTTGNAAGCCAACCACACTTCCTTCTGTCTTTCCCAGGTGTTCAGGTAATGGCACAATGTAGCAGGAGCTTTGGGGATACCAGTGACTGCACAGAGCTGTGTTTAACCTGGATGTCTTGGAAGCTGTTGGCACACTGACTAGAGTTTTCCTACTTAGCATTTCTCTTGCAATTAGATGAATGAGGCAAATGCAGGTACTTAAAAGTTGAATGCAGCAGGATATGTGGTGCATGTAGCCTGTAATTTTATACACAGCTGGAGCAACATCTTAATGTATGCTGCATGCTTTGGAGTAGGAACAGAGCATGTAATGTAAGAATAACTTTCTTTAAAGTGTGCATATTGACATAATCTGTGTTATTTATGGTAGATGAAACCAATGGGTTAATTGACATCTTCTACAGAAGAAAAATAAAGAACCAGACCTTGGATTAATTCCAATTAATCTCTTGGATTAATTCCAGCTTTCAGCAACTGTGTCTGGACTAATAGAACATTTATCATTTACCTCAAAATACTAAAGGGCAGGTTGTTTTTTCTGGTTTAACTTAAATTAATAATTTACTTGGGTTTTACATTACCTAGTTAATTTTATATACTTGTGTAGTTACTCTTTGAATGGCAAGGAAATCTTGAAGCCTATGACTTCCAGAAACAACTTTTAGCTGAAGCACTCTTAACTATCTATTATCAACAAACAGTTTTATCCCAAGTTGTGGATGAAAAAGGATTATGCAATAATTTCTCTGCTAAGTTGTTGCTGCCTTTCCAGAGATATAGTGAAAAATCTCCCCCTTCCTCCTTGTTCAGTGAGGCATTTACTCTTTCTTTGCTGTGACTGCATAATGAGTGCCTGCTGAGACTGTGTGTGTAATGCATACTTGTATGCATCAAAACCATGGGAGCTCAGACTTTAATCATAGGTCTCTGTTTACATGGGAGAAAAAGGAGTTACGTGGGTGTTCCAGTTATATTGTTGGAATTTTCCTTTGGAGTTATTAAGTATTTCATATCATATTGAAACAAAAAAAAAAAACCAAACAAAAAAAAAAGGAAGGCTTCTTGGTATATGACTCAATATGTATCATAGGAAACACCTGAAAATTAAGATTTATAAATACAAAATTATAATCCATTATTTGGGAGAGGAATAATTTTCTATTTTTAAAAGGCACTTATTCTTGATTATGGTTAAGTTGCATTTGCTTGCATTTGCTGTTTGGCTTCAATCCCAAAGCAAAAACAAGAGGCTTGAAGCTGCATGGTGCTTCACAGGCTATGCATACAGGTTTTCTGTCCAACAGTCCAGCTGGAGATGGCTTCCAGATTCTATAGTTCCATTAAACCATGAGTTGGAAGCAGAAGATTTCAAAATCCTGTTCTACCATGAAGCCTTACTCTTGCTCTAAGCATGTGCTGAATCTATTAGGGGTGCTGGGGGTTTTTTCCACTCTAGTCAGATGCCAGTGTATCTAAAGAAGCAGCTTTCCCTTATTATATTGTCTGACACCGTCTTGCAGTTGTAGTTTCCCAAAAGGGAGTAAAGATATTTTGAGGGACAAGATTTGGGGTGAAATTCAGCCTTAGTGATGTTGGTGAAGCCAATGATGGCATGTAAAGCCTTACAGGAGCCTTTCAGGGTGTTGCTGATCAGGTGTTCTGGCCCACATCTCACAAGGTGTAACTTCATCCTGGTTTTATGTCCAGTAAGTTTTTTACCTCACTTTCTTCTAAGACATTACCGGTGACTTAATTCAAATAGAGCTGACAAATTAAATGAAGATTATATTCAGATTCAGTTCAATACCGAAGGTTTGCCATTGTATACATCAGTGAAGATGCATTGCATGTCGACGTCACCAGTGGAAGTTAGACTTCTAGAGCATACGGAATAATTTGGTTAAAGGGCCTTAGATTAAAGGAATTAGAAAACAGAATCCACAAACAGCTGGAGCTCCAGTTCCTCGCTAAATGTCATGATTTCAAGTGTGAACTCTGTGTACCTTCAGGTGTCTTGTGCTCTTGTGAATTATTCCTGTTCAGTGGACATACAGTGCACTCACTTGAGACAGTTAAGCTGAACATCTTATAATGTCTGCAGGAAAATATCTCCCAGAGCCAGTCAACCTCAGTAACGAGACTTAATTTATTTTAGCTTTTGTAAAAGTTTTGATTACACAGCAGCTGCCAAGTTCTAAACTCCCCCACCCACTCCAAGGCAGTTTTCCTAGTTATACATTTGGCAATGTTTGCAATTTTTCATCTATTCCCCTAGACACAATAAAAATCACATACGAGGTTTTCAACCTTTGTGGAAAATAAGAAAAGGTGATATTTAACTGAGGTATACCTCTCGTGGCACAGCCTCTAAGTAGCGTATGTGCAGAGAAGAACATTCGCTTTTCTTTGCATTCTGTAGCAAGCAGCTGTTTTGATCTCAATGGTGCCATCTCTTTGGCAGCTGACTGCCATATAAATAGATCGTGTGGGGTGGTAGGAGGAATGTTAATGCTTTCTGAAAGAGGCGAGCTACAGGTCTAGCAGATGCGGGACACAGTCTTACCTTAATTGTGCTTTGGCTAGAGTGCAGGCCAAACCTTATCTTACTGCAGGGGCCGTAACTGCAAGTCACAAGCACAGTAATAATCCCTCCTCGTTACAGACACTTCTGTTTTTCTTGAATGAAGAGCGAGGCAGACCTGTGATGTCTTACATATTATGGTATTTATTTCCCAGGCCATATTTTGCTCTTTAATCTGTGTGATCAAAGAATTTCCTACTTGCAAAAAATACATAGAGTTAAAAATACAAAATGAATATATGAATAACAAAAAAGCATTTTGAATTTGCATTCATGCCATGTCGTGGGGCGGTACAGCATATGAAAGCAGTACTACTGTATGCCAGTTTAAGTACTACAAAGCTACTGGATATTTCTAGGAATATTTTTATTCATGTAATGTCCTGAATATATTAATTTGAATGGCAACGACAGATCATCTCAATCAAATCAAGTTTTATCACCCAAGCCATTTTGATTACTGTATTCTTTTGGAATACAGAAGGCTGTAAAAGTATAACTTTAGTATTTCAAAAAAAATAACGAATTTGGTGCCTCCTGCTCTATAGCATTAGTGTTTAGACACTCATACTGGGACTAATTCAGTAAAAAAAATAAAAAATAAAAATAAAAAAAGAAAAAAAAAGAGCAAAAAAGTGGATATAACCAATGTTTTTTTCAAATCACTTATTTTTAATCAGTATTTTTCTCATCAGTATTGCTTGATTATTTTTCTACTTCACACTCTATCTCAATTTTTTAATAAAGATAAATAGTCATATGGTGTAATAGTGATAAAAGATATTTCTTATTTGTAATAATCAGTTTCCAGTATGATTGTATGGTAGGAAGTTTGAAACAACTATTAGGAAATTCCTTTCAGATGCTGAATTCTTCCTATGTTTAGCAGATTTGTAGAGGATTATATTTTCCATCCCTAAAGTTTTTACAAATTAACATTAATACAGTCATGACAAGTAATGTGACTCAGTAAAGCACTATAGCATTACTTGAATATTAGTGTTATAACAAGAAAGTTACTACTGGACCCCAAGTGAAAGCACCTGCGGTAGGTAACAAACAGAAATATTCAGCAGACAAATGCCAAGCCCACAGCCAGCCCAACTTCAGGCAGTCAGGTTTCGTTAGCCTGCCTGAGAGCTCTCAGGTTCTAACTACGGTTAGACCGAAAAATGCCATTATTTTGAAGACTGGAAAACAGGCATCAGTTAAATTAAAATGAAATAAAATCAAAAACTCCTCTCACCTGAACTGAAAGGATGAAAGCGTGTATGTTCAGAGAGGTACTGCCTGGAGCAATGCAATGTTAGAAATTTAAGTTTACTGCAGTATAGTTAAAACAAAGCGAAAGAAAAAAAGTAACAGCTCTTGAATGTTTTAGAGATGCATTTAGTCTGCTTTAGGGATTAAGAGGACATCATCATCAGGACAGCTCTGTGTTTGCTGTGAAAAAGCTTGCTTTGTAATTTATGCACTGTGATTTTGCAGAGGCCACCCAACAATGTTGCAATGCACAAATGTGTTTTGATTACTTTCAAGGAAAAAAACTTCAAATGAATC
The DNA here is from genome assembly GCA_013399715.1 of Alectura lathami. Lineage (NCBI taxonomy): Eukaryota > Metazoa > Chordata > Aves > Galliformes > Megapodiidae > Alectura > Alectura lathami. Next base: position 654,170 of record VXAV01009736.1, read on the forward strand.
TGAAAAGATTTCTTTAAGCTAACATGTAAATTAATCACCTTTTGAAATGATTCTTTGAAATTTCAAGCCATTTTTAATACAAGGGTCTTTTCTTAGAAACTACAATGCGTGAATGAACCCATTGTCAAAACTGCATTCAGTAGGATACAACATCCATTTAATGTCTTTGTCATCAAATTAAGATCAAATGCAAAAGGCTAATGAATCCATTCAGTACTGAAGTGTATTTTTCAAGGATGACATTTTCATTCCAATGGAAAAAATAATCAGATAACTATGGACTCACACTGTGCCTCCATCTATTCCTAAAATTCCTTTTAATAGGGAAATAACTTGAAGAATTTGTCAGATTTTCCCTTAACTATGAGATAAAGACTATATATAAACAATAATATCCTGTTGTACTTGGTACAAAATTAGCTGACATTTATTGCCACTGAATAGAAATCTGTAGTCTGGCTGTTTGCAGAGCTCATACTTGAAATTCCAGAAATAACAATATTGAAGTAGAGCACTTCAGGGGTGGTTCTTCATCATCAGAAAGCTTTGTCACTCTTTGCTGACTGCTGATGTTCACACTCTTCCACGCTTGGTTTCCTTGAAATCACAGAGGAGATGCATGCTTTGTAAGGAGGGTATTTTTAGCATGGAATACAGATTCATTGACCAATTTGTCGTTTTACTGCTAAGAATTACAGCTATTTGTGGAAAACATGGGTTAGCTGGAATGTGGAGGGGAAAGAGCCTCTGGCATATGAAGAGGAGGTATTATAGGAATATTGCAGGACTTACTGAACTTTGCGTGCCATATATTAACTTCCCCGGAATGATGGAGATAGTGGCTGTGCTGGTGTTGTCTAACATCTGTGAGTTAAACTTACAAGTGCTGTCTGCTTTGCAGCAGTGGAACTGAGACACAGAAAAAATGATTTTTGCCCAGGTGGCAGAGCCAATGTGCGTGCCTTCAGAACACAAACTTTTCTACAGTAGCAGACTGCTTGTGGCTGTCTTCTGCAGTTTGGACAGCTATTTAAGGTATCATGTTATATATAATGCCCCTATTTAAGGTATTATGTTATATATGATGTCCCTTAACAGCCCATTTTCATTTTATTTGCTTTCACTCAGCTCCAGTAGTAATTACAGTGGCTCAGAATGAGTTTCCTAATTACTTTCCTCATCTTTGTCACTCAGAAAGTTGTATTTCAGCTCATTTTCTTGACTTTCCGGTAAATGTAGGGTAATAGGCAAGTAAGGACACGACAGGCTATTGAATACCATAAAGCAGATGGAACATGCTTTCTAGAATCTGAGGATGGCGTTGGTGACCTGGAATGAAGCAAACGTGGAAGGTGTGCTCAGTGCAGGGGAGCTGTGATGCCTGCACGCACTGCTTCGCATGGGGTCTGCACAGCCCCACAGGGCTTTCCCCTGTTGGCTGGCGATGGGACTTTCTGTTGTCATTGTCCCTGGAAAGCAACGCACGTGGGAATGATGCTGTGATTTTGTGTGTAGGTGGCAGTACCTGGAGTCTCCATACCCCTTTCCTCCCAGCCCATTTGTAGGTGATGCAGGCACCATAGGGTGACGATCAGTCCCCTGCACGCTGTGGGGGTGATTCCCCTGGACTGGCTGGGCGCTGTCACCTGCCGGCAGTGGGCAGGGAAACTGGTTTGGAGTGGCTGTCTCCTTTATTCTGAGAAATCCCACAGTTCTAAGCAGTTATGAACCTGCCCTCAACACTTGCAATATGAGTAACATAAAACCAGCTCTACCAGTCTTCCCGTCCTGGATGCACAGGTTAGTAACAGGGATAAGTGTTACAATATCCTCAGTCAACTGTTGGTATTCAGGTTTATGTCTTCATGTTAGACAACCTGACCAACAGAGACCAACAGTTCCCTGAAGTACAAAGAGATTTAGAGGAGAGATAATTGGCTGAAGAATTGACAGAGAAGCCTGAAGAAATACTGATGCGGAGAAACACAGGAATAATTTCCCCTGGAAAAAAGTTGAGGCTGTCAGCTTGTTACTCGTTACATTTGGTTGGTGAGATCATACTCATGAAGCAATAGTGGGTCAGTGATGCCCTTTTTCCCCTGTGTTCCCTCAAACTGCATTGTAACACAGTTATCTCTGGGATTAAATATTCTGGGTATTTTGAACTTGATACCTGAAAGATGTTGTTCCCCTGGGACAGCAGTGATTTGTACAAGAGGGGTCACTTGATCTGTGAAATGGCTGAAAATTGCCCAGCTCTGGAACTGGGGCCTGGATTTGTTCTTTAGAAGGGCATGCCGCAATGATTGGAATTGGGATTGAAGACTGTGAGACAGCAGTATTGAAGACAGCAGTGTTGCTGGAGGATTCTATTAGCATTTTTAACCTCGTTAGTTGGAAGTGGGCCATGGCATAAAATGAGCTGCACAAGGATCCTTCCAATACAGAGTTTTGCCTTATTGTTGCATTGTAACAGTTATTCATTGTGATTAAGCAGACTATACATCTACTATGTCTGGTGTCTGATTAGGAGTTCTAAATGCATTTGAATTTATTTTTAATGGTAAATACTTACACAATTTTACATTTGCCATCTGAAGTAGTATGCATCTAAAAGGCCTTTAAAATTCCGATTGATCTGAATTTTTTAACCAAGTGTTTCATGTTTTCTTACTGGTGTTTGCTGATACTGGTGTTTTGTGTCTATTTTTGCTCTTCCTTCTGCTTATGCATGTATTGGTGCTGTGTGCATGTACGTCTTTTACAAGGAACACAAGGGGGTGAAATGCCAGCAAAATTTCCACAGGAAGGCAATTAAAATTTTCACTCTTAACAATACTTCCAGTTGATTAGAAGAGCTGAATTTCCAAATTGCTTAAGGTTTGCCCTGCACTGATACTAGAAATCCTGCAGAACAGGAGATGGGATGCAGCTAGGCCTGTTCTTCCAGAGATGCTGCCAGGAGCAGCCTGGAGCTGATCTTCTTCCAACTGAAATGTGGCTGTGCATTGTGCAGAGTGGTCTTCAGCAAATCCTCTGTGCTGGAAGCAGTTTGTTGGAATAGAAGGTTCAGAACCAGCGCTGTGCCAACTGAGTATGTGATGAGTTTTCAGATGCACGCATTCTAATGACCAGAGTTGCAGGTTTGATGGGTATTGCATTTAATATTTCAAGTTTTACAAACTTTCCAAGTGACACTAGGGACATGATTTAGTGGGCATAGTGGTGTTAGGGTGGCGGTTGGACTAGGTGATCTTAGAGGTCTTTTCCAGCCTTAATGGTTCTATGACCCTGAAGGACTTTTTCAGTAAAGCATAGGTTCTTAAATTACCTGCCCTGTATCAAGTTCTGAAGGAGTCATACCTATGAAAGAAAGTTGATTTTCTCCTAGAACATAGCTAGGAGAGCAAAGCACTGTTTTTTAATGACATTTCATATCATAATATTATGGAAAATATATTAATCTTGTTTAAGTAGTGAAATATATTCTTAAACTCAAAGGTTTTAGCTTTACATTGCATGTAGCTCTTCACAAGACTTTCAGGAAAAGATGTTAAATAGCTATCTTTATTTCTTATATTCTCACTCTAATTTTTCTCTGCTACATTTTTAGTATGAGCAATGAATAAAGCTAGAATTTAATATGTAATAGATACTAGTTAATATTTTAGTGATAAGGATATCCTCTTGAAACCACTGAAGCTTATACAGAAGAAGATATTGCCTTTTCCATTTACTTTTAGGCTATGTTTTAATGGCAGTCTTCATGCTGAACTTTTATCTGTACCAATCGAAAACAGTATAATGTGTTCAGTTTTAACAGTACTCCCCTCGTGCTGTCTCTCCTTTAGCCTCTTCAGGTCGTGATACTTTTCTCCTTTCTTTCTGTGTTTCAACACAAAGCCCAGATGTTTCTAAATGAGATCGAATTCATTGGGTTTTAAAACCCAGGAGCTGGCTATTTCTGCTGAAGACTCTTTCTTGATTGTCAAAAGCTTATAGCAAATATTATGAGATAGCATTTAATCTTTCAGTTTTTAGGCTTATTTGTCTATTGAATTCTGAATTTCTTTACAATACTTCGATCATGCCCTACTTGCTTAATCTTAAGTTGAAGAAGAAACAGACATTGTCACCACAGTTTCTCCATCCTAAGTTTTGTTTCTTCTCAGTTACCCTGTGGTGAACAGCAAATTTCAATTATGCTTGCTTTTAAAGCCTCTGAGGGCTTGAGCTTCTATAAATTTCTGTTACTAACATGAGCTTTATTTTCCCATCTATGAACTAACCTGCATACAAAGGCTAGTGTGTGAGTACTGCATACTCAGTATGAAGAATGTGAAATAGGAAAGTTTTACATTTGTTTTGCTGTGCATTTGAGCATGGATTCTTTATTCAGAGAGCATATCTCTTCTTTTTGGAGCATATAATAAATCTGACTGTGCACTTCATTTGGTCTTTGAAAACAATGTGGTATCCTCTCGACGTGAGTAGGTTTCATAACACAGGATGTGAAGCAGTCTGTATAGACACAATTCTTAAGCTCTTGTTTCTGCTATTTCAATGTCTCCAAAGCTTCTGTGCCCCTCTCTCAGCTGTTGATGCCTTGTATTCTCCTGGGTATTAAGACAAATCAGTCTATTTTGTTCCCACCACAGAAAGAAGCAAGAAATTAAAAGGTTTCTAAGATAAAGTATTGGTATTAGAGGTCTCTATCCTATATTCTGTTCATACTGATATGCATAGTTATGCTAACCTTGATCAGAAATTCACTTGGAGAGATAAAAAAGAAATGGAGAGAATGATTAATATTAAAATTTATCCTGACAAAAAGAGGACAAATATTTCTATTTAAATATTTGCATTTACACACGCATAAAGCACTTAGAGTGAAAATATCTAGCTCTTTTGGTAGAGAAATGGTTTATTACAAGTTTCTTCTGTGACAATATTTTCTCATAATCTTTCTGCTAAAGACAGTTCAGTTGCAGGTATGTTCTCCCATATACTTTAAAAATTATCTTGGTTATCTTTTAATTACTCTTTTTTTTTTTTTGAAAAGATTTATTGCTTTGAATAATAGAAGGGTGACCTGCAAAGAGGCAGATGAATTGTCTGTGTGATTCACAGTTCTGTGAATCATGAATTCTGTAAGAGAAATTCAGATTTAGTTTGTCCTTTACTAAGTATTTATTTATGAGCTTATTACAATCATTTATCCTAGAACATTGTCCTCTTTTTACGTGCCATCCAGATCTCACAGGCATCTCGCTGAGCACCAGATTTAGTTTCTGGTATTTCTTAGGTAAAAAGATGGGAAAGAAAAAAATAAGAAAACCTTCTGAGAGGAAACCAAACCTTTCCATGCCTTTTATTTGAAAAACTTGAAACTTATGCAAAGTTATTGCTTAAAAACCCTTTGCAGCTCACTGTTGGTTTATAAAAATGGCCCCTGGCTTGTCAGCGCTGCCTGCAGCATGCCGGCTGTGCCCGTGTTCACTTCCCCAAGCACAGGGACCTGTGCCCATGCCCGGCTCCCTCCTGGCAGTCGCTGCAGCACCTGGCCCTGGGGCACCCAGAGGTGGGAGGGCAGAACCCACTATTCAACTTATATTCAATATATTCCACCTCTGTCCTTTGGTGTGTATAGAATTTGACCTAAATGTACAGAACAGTTCCGTTTTGTTTCGCTTCTGGGATGTGTTGACAGCAGATTCTTTGTCCCTTTCCATGAATGACTAGTACAGAAAAAATCTCCATGCTGCCAGGACTCAGGCAAGCTTAAGTTGAATGTTGGCAGCCAGAAAATTGAACATCTTTTGCCAGGCCCACCTCTCCACCAAGGGACTGTGACAGGGAGCAGTTATCCTTATGTCTTCTGCAAGCCCGCTCCCCTTCTGAGCTGAGCACTAATTAAGCAGGGCTCTTCCTTTTTAGTTCCTCCTTTGAAGTCTGCTGCTCGCCTCTGGGAGAGGCTGATTAGGTACCCAACGGCCCATTAGCTTCTTCCAGGCTCTCCTAATAGGGAGTACAAACTCTGCATTGTGTCACGGCAAAATAGTCCCATTGGGAGCAAAAGACATAAAGGTTATGGAAAATAATTAGTCATCTCCCACCCCTTTCCAGGGTGACGTACCTACAGCCATCCCTGCACAGTCTGTCTGGCGTCTACGCCATCACCACAGCACAAGTAGAGCAGAACCCTTTTGTAGGGTGTGGTTAATGGAGCTGCTGATCACAGAAGAAATCCCACTGACATGCAATTCAGAGGCTGTGTAGAAGGGAAACTTCACATAAGCAAAGTTTTCATGAGTTTCAAGATCTAAAGTACCACAAGTGACTTTTCATTCTATCTCAGTGGATGGTGTGACCTTCTTTATGCTTCTCTCCCTTCGTTATCTGCCTCCTTTACTTTTCCTGATAATGCTGGAGTAGAGTAAGTAGGAGAATTAGAAGTGAAGAAGCATAGGATCATCTTAAGTGGACACCACTGCAATGTATACAAGTTAGCTCTGCATATGTGTTGCACAGAGCATTATCCTTTCTTAGTACATTCCTGAGTGATTGTAATGCAGAGTGAAAGAGCTGCCTCTTCAGGGAGGCTCTGGGCTGCTCAGCCAGAATGGATTTCCATCCTGTGTGCTGGTTATCCCACTCTCGCTAAATTCTGCTAAGAACTGTACAAACTAAATGAAAATATAGTAACTCAGTTTTGTCAAGAATGTCTGATATGGCATGGAACACTACTGAGAAAGTCTAGTAGCATAATTTTCCTTGCATTTGTACCCTTTTTCCCTATTCTAAAATGCTTTTTTTTTTTTTTTTTGCTTTTAGCTAGCAGTCACAAATGGCTTATTTATTAAATATGTATGTCAGCTTTTCTCCCAAGATTTTCATTAAGACTTGACTTTGTACTCTTTCTAGTTAAGTAATGTAAAACTCATCTAAACCTATTTCATTCCATGTAATCATTTCTTCAAATGTTGTATCAGCTGTCTGAAAATTACGCCACTAGAAATGAGTCTTCAGAGCCTGAAGTTGGTAAGCACTGAGTACGCTTGGTGCCATGTTTGCTATTTCATTCATAGGCAACTAAGTTATGACAGTTCCTGCAATTCTGTCAGCTTTGCTGTGTCCACTGTAGTATCAATCCATGTTAAAATCACTGTAATTAGCCTAGTCCAAGTGAAAGCAGATAGACTGAAGAAATAGTGCCAGTGAAAATTTACTGAATTACTGTAAAGCATGGGGTGCTGGCAGCTGGCAATATCTGCTTACTCCCTTCAAGGCCATAAAGCTGGTATAAAAACGCAGGAGTCTAGCATGTGTATGGGCCTCAGACTACCTGAAGCAGTTGAACTAAAACTCAGCTCTGCAGTGAAGAGGCAGGAGCCAGTCAAAGGTTTTAGGTTAATTTAAAGTCTGTATATATAATGTATACTTTCAGTTCAGCATCAGTTTCAAACCACTCCCCTACATTTGATGCTTCTTAGCACTGTCATGTTTGTTGATGTGTAATATCAGAACCTTAGTATCAGTCTGATCCTTTCTTTTCCTAGAAAGCAAATACAGAGCCAAGTATTGTAGCTGGAAGTGCATGCAAACTCTGAATTCATCTTTGGTCTTGCAGATTCTCAGGAAAAATCATCGCAGCAAGAAAATACAGAGAATCATATACAAAGTACTTAGATTGTAAAATGTAACTCAGCCTAAGACTGTCAATCTGTGTGAGAGATAAACAGCAGAGCAAAATGTAGGCTGGAGTGGGACAGAACTACTTGTATAACATCATTATCATGATCACCTAGAGAAAGTGTGCAGGATCAGCAGTGGTGATACCATTGTGCAAAATGCAGAGAGAAGCAACAGATAATGGCCACTGTTAAGCTGTTGTTGTTCTGGCTGTGTAGAGGTGATGTATTTTCAGTTCTAGGAGAATTATCAGGCTTGCACATTCAATCGAATGGTGTCTTTTTATATGAAGGGAAAAAAGTATTCTTCCCTGTTTAAGTGGTCAAATGGTTCACTTACAATGTCCCAGAATATCATGTAATACTTATACAATAGAAGCAGGAGGAATTTAGGAGGAAAGTAGTCTTATCAGAGGAACTTCTTGGGAGGAAACTTGTGGAGTAGTCTGCTGAGAAAAAGTTTGCGTAGTAAATCATGGCAGAATGAGGCTTTTTCTGGGAAGAGTCATGTGTCGTTGAGTTACTTGGGGCAGTCACTAGTAGAAGATATACAGAAGATATGCAAGCAGTAAAGCAGTGTGGAGTTTGATTTGTGCTACACAAACCACTAACAGTACAGCAGAATTTTCAAGGCAGTGTGCTGTGCAGAAAGTATTGCAGAGCCTCGTCAGCAGTTTTGCTTCTCTTAGCCATTACTCTTGAGAACAGCATGTTCAAGCAGCACACGCTGGCAGCAGGTTACTTCCCCTCATCTCAGGTTGCCACCATTTTTTAGTGCCCGGGTGTGGACCCCCCACTCCCATTTAGTTTGTGGTACGAGTGTCTGACGGCTCCAGGAGTCTGTGTGCGTCTAGGGGAGATGTGCTGGCTGCAGGGTGAGCTGTCACGCTAGGAGCGCGTGCATTTAGGAGAGTTGGTTGTGTTGGAAGGAATAGTGCTGGGTAGCAGTAAGCCTGTCCTTACTTGAGCGATATGTAAGAGATGTTCTGTCTGTACAGAAAAGGGCACTCGCAACAGCTCCTGGGACCTCGTGAGGTGCCGTGGCATTGGTGGATGAGAAAAGTGGAGAACACTTCAGTGGCACGTACACAAATTCCTGTCCGGCTCATCAGAACGAGTGGCTTAAAGCTGTGACATGAGGAAACAAAGTGTTTTCACATCTCTACCTTATTTCAGAGAGTGGCTCAGTGACACCAGAGCAAAGTCCAGGAAACCCTGTAGTTTCCAAGAGCCCCATGAAAAATATTAAGCACTTTTTTTCTAACAAAGGAGTGCTAACCAGCCTCGATGAAAATGCATGGTGGCCATTCTCACACTACCAAGGTGTAGCCTGAGATAAACAATTTCTCTCCTTATGTATCTGTCCACAGTGATTATTATTATTGTTATTAAAACAAAATAGCTTTTCACCTAGCTACTGACTTTGAACTAAGCAATAAAAATGTTTTTCACACAATAAGTTCATTGAATCTCAGAAAAGGCTTGGTGTAGGTATCACTATGCACGTGAAGAACACACTGTTTTGGACACTTTCACAACTGATAAACTGAGACACCAAGCAAGCAGAATCAGTTATCATAAAACCAGTTAGCAAGTTAGGAGGGAGCAGCAAATAGGTGCTCAGAAACGTGTGCTCCAAATTCTCCACTAAATTATGATTTCCCCTCACTGTGAACAGTGATTTTCATTTTTCTGTTTCTACTTAACACTTCAATAGGATGTGACATCTTTCTGAAGAACAGGAAAAAACAGAGATTATAATTTAGAGAGTGAAGTGGATAATATTTGCAAAACCGCGTTATTCAACCTCTGGATGAAGGTTGTCCAGTCAGATGAGTCTGATTTATGCAGAAAGGGAAGTGTGTTATTTGCTGAAAAGTCTGTTCCTTGCTACCAAGCTTGGTGGATGGATTAAAGGAAAAGGAAGAATTTCATTAAAGGCACATTTCAAAGTCACCATAAAGGATTCATCTTTACACACATTTCCAGTAAATGTGAAGCAATCTGTAATGCCACTGAATCTGGATCTGGGTTCTGTTTTCTCCTATGCGTACAAAATGGTGAATCTTTTTTCCTTGTTTTAATGCTAGCCTAATATTTCACCATTGCCAAACACTGTTATTTTCTCTCATACAAAAAATACACTTATCCCACAATGTAGTTACTCTCATTACTGCATGCACTAGGATTCTGTAAACAAGTCTGTCAGTCTCTTTTCTCTTGCAGACATCAGTAGGATTGTGTTTTTCCTCCTATTACGGAGAATTACTACTCAAGCATTTTCGTTAGGGACTAGTGGGTGATTTACAATCATCTTTCTCCAAAATGAACTAAGATAGCTGAAATTCCTTTGTGTCTACTGCTTTTCTCACACTTCAGCTTTTATGCTGCTTCTGTCTTCTGCCCTATTTTTGGAAGCTGCATTCCATCCCCCTCTTTCTCAGCCATACAGGGCCACACAAATAAAAGCTGGCAAAGATAGACTATTTGGGGAATGTAGCACAGAGGAAGAGATTCAGATTAGAGGAATGCAAACTAAGGATCTATTGCTAATCTCCCAGGTTTTATTCAATATTTCTACCATAACACCTTTTTGTAGCTTCAGGTATCTCTAGAAGGCAGCTGTGCAGTAATAACACCTTCAGTTTCTTAGCTTCATTTGCTTTAACTACCAAAGTTCTGAAATAGCACCAGGTTTGATCATGCTATGTATTTGTGATTTGGGAAGATAGAGGTATGTAAGGGTGAAACATACTGATACCAGGTAGATAGGAGGAGAAGGAAGTCTCTTGCAGACTTAAGGTGCAAAGAACCAAGGACTATGTGCTTAACGTTTTAAGGAGGGACAGCAAAATAGAGAGCTAAAGCTTTTAAGAGTAGGTTGTCTTTTTCTTGTGGATGTTGATGTTCCTAATCTCAGCCTTTGGATGCCAAGCCCAACATGCTTTTTCTAGCAGTGTTTCATTAGTGTAGCTAAGCAGTGCCCTGTAGCAGCTCTGTCCTGCCGAAGCATAGAACCACCTGTCATATTCCAGCAGGAAGCTGTGCATGACCTGCAGTCCTGTGCTATCCCGTGGAGACAGAAGTATAAAAGCAGAGTAAAGTAGATGGCCACAATGCTGCTGTTTTCACAGAGGAAAAAAAAAAAATCTGAGCTGTGGGAGGTTATTCTGAAGAGGAACAATGATTTTCTCATCACGATTTACCTTACACAAAGAAAGCCATAGGGCATAGCACAGTAAACCAGAAGGCAGGGCTTTTCTTGCTCCACCTCCACTTACACATGACTGTGATGTCAATAAGCAATGCAGGATCTCCATGATTTTTGAACTGTTGTCAGGCTAATTGGAATCTCTGCATGCAGAGATTGCAGCTCAAAAAATATGTAATTAGTTGCTATTTTACCCTTTTTTATTTATTTATCAGAAAGAGTATGATAAAAGGATCAAGGGCAATGATGGGAAAAATTGATATGAATATTTTAAAAGACAGCTAGATACGTGTTTGGGATATAGTAGACCATAAGCACAAAAACTACTTAGATAGGAACTCTCTCACTGGACTGTGGTCACTTTCTGTACTTTAACGAGACCATATTTCTTTACACAAATAACATAAGTCACTTCTCTGAAAATCTTACTGTGGCCTATTCTCCCTCTCATTCTTTTAAGAGGTCCTTAAACTGCTGCCCTTTACTCTTTGTGACGTCCTTCAGTCTGAACCATCAATTTCTATTTCTTCAGCTCTCAGTTCTTTCCCCCCTGTATATCCCACAGCAGCCTTTGGTTGTATGCTGGTATAGCCAACGGTAAATATCTCACTCTGCTTACCTGGTAAAGCAACTCACCTTCTGTGCATGGAGTTTCCAGCTGGATAGAACCTGTCAGTGCCTCAGGCTGTTGTTTCTGTTTCTTCCTTTTGTAACTATCCTTGTAAGCAAGAACTATGTCTGCATTTAGATTTGAATTGTGCCAGAGGGCTTTTGTGTAATAGTTGCAAGAATCTGTTCTCAGAACAGACCTCTAAATACGTTACATAAATGCAAGGTTATAATGCATGATTCTGTGATACAGTACTTAATTATTGTGTTTGTTTTTCTGCACAGACAGGTACTTCTAGTATAATACCTTACAAGTAACAACAGTATATTTGAGACTTAGATCTGTTCTATGCAGGCTGTGGTATTTGCATCTGTCCAAGTGACTGTGACCACAACTGTTCAGTGTCTGTCACAGCAGTGGGATTCACAGTGGTGAACAGGGGGTCCCTGGCCGTACCCAGGTTTTCTGTAGGTTGGACAAGTGCATTACTGCAGCCCTGAAGCACAGGCCTCAAAACTGCAATCAGGACCCTATTTGACAAGATTGTCTTTAACAGGGATCTAACAGTAATGCATCATCACGGTGCATTGGGGCTTTGCCAAAGCACACACGTTCGCACACATTTTGCTTCTTAAAATATGATTCAGAACCATCTGCACTTCTGAACAGATTCATGCTATGATCGTAAGTGTGGACTGCAAACTTGTAGCTGAGTCAGGAAATGCTTTTGCATTACTGGCATGAATAGGGTCTAGTCCAGCAGTAATCATAAAAACAACTGATTATCTGTGCATGAGTGGAACATGTGAAAGTTTGTATGGAGGAAACAGCAGGAAGGAGATCTTCTGATTGTTTCTTTAAAGGATATGAAGGGAAAGGATTAATCGGACCTATTTCTACTATTTCACTGTATTTGGTACTTTTATCCACTCTTTTAAAAAGTTGTTTTCTCATTTCATGACACTTTTAAGTGCATTTTCAGTATGGGAGAACTGTTGAATTAATTTATGGATCTGCCTTCTAACTTTTGCTGTTTTTTTTTTTTTCATGGGGCTATTTTTGTAGATGAAAAGATCTGTGTAATATGGATTATACCAGCTGTGACCAAATTCCACTGTAGTCACTTGAAACATTTTCATTATGTTTAGCTTGTCTTTGGAGCCATTGAGTTACTTCCAGATTCAGCAGTAAGTCCTTCCAGTTGTTCAGTCCCTGGCTAGCCTCAGATATTATACTAAATATTTACAAAAGAGGGAACTTTTCTGGATCTCAGGAGGTTTGAAGGGTAAGCAGAAGTTTTGGAGATGAACTCAGGGCAATTCTGTGTTGAGGCTTTTAGCTTCATTTCAAAAGCAGCAATAAAAGACTTTGGGAATCACTGAACCAGGGGATGGCTGCGGTGGGAGGCAGCTCTGGAGGGTGGCTGGCCAGTTTTATCTTTCTGGGCATACTTTTCAAAGAAATCTGATGTTACATTGTGCAGGATGACAGAAATCCAAGGCATATTTTTTCATAGAAAAAAAAATAACAAAGTTATAAGCTCCAAAAATGTGGAATTCTGGTATTTATTTGTATGTATTTATATACAAACACTGCACTGTTTTGATACATAGGTTTTGTTTGTGTTAAAATATTTATCTTGGAACTAAAATACTCAACCATGGTTTGAAAATAGGTTGTAGTTCCTTTTGTCATGTACATTGTCAGTCCAGATTAATAATTTAAATTGACATTATTTCCCCCCGCCCCCTTTTTTTTTTCCCTTTCTATATGACTATGATACATGGAGGCACAGATGAGCAGAATACTAATAGCAGGGCAGTCTGCACCTCCACAACTTTTTAGAGCTCTTGCAGTTAAAGCCGAAGCCATTAGATGGTGCCATGCTGTAACCAGAAGTTTCTCTTTGAATGCTTCAAACTAGCTGTATGTTTTATCTGGCATGATCTTAAATGACTAAACCTGTTCTTCTAGCGCATTGACTTGTATTGGTCAGCCTTAGTTGTTATGCTCAAAACCCAGACGATAAATTAAATCCGTAGGATTTTTTTTAATTTGTTTCAATGAGAAGACTGCACCATCCTGAAAATTCAACAAAAGAGAAGGCAGTGGCAGGACAGATTTACTGCCCCTTTTTCAGTTGAAAGCAGTGTGCAATCTAAATGATTTACTTGTTTGCTAGCCCTGCATGGTGCTGTCTCCTGGGTTATCATTCACCTAAATGGCCAATGTAGTACAATGAAAATGATAGTGCGGTTACAAATTCACAGCAATTTACTGGTTAGAATCTGAAACTGGTAAATTATTTAATTTCCATTTTTTCAGTTACTGTTCAAGGTTGAAAACTTAGACATGGAATGTTAAAAAATAGAAGAGAATTTAGCAGCTTTGGAAGCCCAGATTGTAAAAGTGTGGTGATAAAATGATGGAGTTTATTGTGTATATAAACGTAATATACTTAGGCTTTTGTACAGCATTTGACATACTACCATGTGACATTCTGGTGAAAAGTTAACGCTCTACAGTATCAGTAAAGCCCACCTCAAATGGATTAAGTGCTAGTTAACTGAAAGATATCAAAAAGTTGTTGTTATTGGGGCATCATCATTTAAACAGGACTGGTAGGAGGCCTGTGTCTGTTCTCACCAGTGAGCAATGGAGGTAAAATCATTGCTAGTATCGACGGCTGACATAAAAATTGTCAGGATGGCAGGTCATCATCTGGACAGGGCACCCATGAAGAGGGCTCTGGGTTGCCCTGAGATCAGCCTGTCCAAACAAATCTGTCTGCTCATGTTAATACAGACAAATGCAAAGTTACAAGGCTGTGTAGCTAGGAGTGAGGTGCACAAACTTTACAGAAATGGGGGCAGTATTCCGAGGTGCAAAGGTTGGAAATTATCCATCAGTGAAGTGTAGCGATGATATTAAGGCAATGCAGGCCCTTGGTGTTCTTGAAGGAGGTTTCCTCCCTGCCATCTCCATTGGTGCGTGGCCATGTGTCATCCAAGGGCAGGCTGTGTATTTTCTGTGGTAGGCTGGCTGTGAGCGGGATCAGTTCCCTTCCCTCGCTGACGACGTGCCCTTGTAAGCTCTTGTGCTGGCGTAGCTGGGAGCTGGGGAATAGCTGGATGGCCTCTTCCAGTGTTACTCAGAGCTGATTATGGGGGCAAACCCTGCCACCACAGAGTTCAGCAGCTCCCACTAAGGAGCCCTGGAGGACAACTGAAGAGTAACATAATGGTGCTAGGAAAGGATTTCCTCTATATGATGCTACGTTGTTCTGATGTCTGCAATTTTAAAAGGTTTCTTGTCTCAAGGGTGATTCCATGATTGGAGAAAACCTTTGGAGGAGTGAGGCTTCCACCTGAAGAATGGTGAGGAAGGACCTGGTTACGATGGGTGTGGCTGGCAACCAAGGGTAGCAAAGCTCCAAACCCAGTGGTGCAACAGCTGGGTCCCGGTGGTGGTCAGCAGTGTGCAGGTGTGTGTGTGCACCTGGGCAGGACTGGCAGGAGCCCAGCAGCAGCAGGAGGAGGTGGGTGGGTGCCTGCTGCAGGGATCTGCCCGAGGTCCAGAGCTGCCAGGGGAAACTCCTGCTGCCCTCAGAACATTCATACCAGGGTTTGGGAAACTCCTGAAACAGGTTCAGCAATGCTAGTTTGTTTTTTTTTCACACATTCTGAAGTTAATCTAGAATATAGGTATTAGTGTTTTCACAAAGAGGTAACCTACAGATCATAGGTTTGTTGGTTTGTTTTTAACAGCTATAACGAACTAATTTCTTTGAGTTTTCTTCCTATCTTCCTTGACACACACTGGTACAGTTATTGCTGTCTCTTTCTTCTTAGTATTTCCTATCCTATTTAGGAGAGTACATTTAAGGCATCACTGTTTATTTCTGTTTAGCTACCAAACATTAAAAAACAAAACAAGCTAACAAACAAACAGAATTCCTCAGATAAATGAGCAAAGTAGCTTGTCCAAGGGGAAAAAGAAAAAAAAAAAAAAAAAAAAAAAAAAAAAAAAAAAAAAAAAGGAGGGCTGATGGGTTGAGCAGCTTCATCCCAGCCAAAGCACTCCAAAGTGCTGAGAGCCATGGTGCAGTTTTTAAAATATTGACTTTTATTCTGTGATGTAACTGCACAACAGTGGCAACAAACTGAATCACTCAAACAAAACGACTATTTCTAACAGGGGAAATTCACACTTCAGCTTCGTGTTGTGCTTAGGCAGCATGTGCTATAGGCAGTGAATTGTGATGAACAATGTGTGACCAGCAATTATTATTTGCTGTTTCAAGCTTAAAGCCTAAGACACTTCAGAAAAATAAAAGTAGTTGCAATTTTGAAGAGCCTATTTCTACACATTCAGCTTATATAATTACACTTAGAGTATTACAGTGGATCCTGATTCTGTCTCCCCACAGCTCTAACTGCTTGCGTTCTCCATGGAAGAGCACAAGAAGAGGACTACATCAGAAAGTTCTTGTCCTCCTCATAGGTTTCAAGATCTTAGAAATACAGAATGAGGAAGTGCACTGGATATGCATGTTATGTGCTTATTATAACAAAATTTGTTTGTGACATGTTGTCTTCACTGCTCAAATTCTGCTTGCTTGAGACAATAGCTGAGCAGCTGCTAGTCACTGCAAAATCCTAAAAGACTAAAAATTTTACCTCAGCTGACACCAGTCAGTGAAGCAGATGCCGTAGAAACACTGAAGAGAATTTTAACATTGTTTTTCATCAAGTTATAAGTCAAATAGCATTCATCCCACCGGGCAGCAGGCTTAAGGCAAGAAGAAAATTAATTCTTTGTCAGTTATTGTATTCATATTTTCTATTTTCATATTTTCTAAATTGCACAAGTGTTTTATTTATTGCTAACTGTGTTAGTTTGTCTGGCATTTTTCCAGGTGATCTGAGAATGCTCTGTAATGCTAATGGATTGTCCTGACCGGTGTGAGCACACCAGCTTTTCAGTCTGAAGAACCGCTCAATATAAACATTTACTTTTTTTTTATTTTATTTTGTTGCTACTACAGATGCCATGGTTCCTGCAGATTTATTTATTTATTAAATGGCACTGTAAAATAGTTGTTGAAGTTTAAAACACAGTAACCAAAACTTTAAAGCTGGTTGTAATGCGTGTTAGGAGGGAGACTGTGCTCTAAATTGAGTTATATCAGAGCAAGGAACTTTTATAAATGTGATGTCTATGTGAGATGTGAACTCTAATAATATTTAAAAACTCTTGAAGCTGAAACTGGTTACAACACCAAATACTGACTGTGGAGATGCATCAGATACAGATACTGTTACAATTAGAGAAACAAAAATCCACCATGAAAGGAGAAGAGGCCAGTTCCCTGTACTCCACTCCAGCCACTTCCTCTTTTCAATGATCTCCCAAAATAGGTGTAGCGACTGCTAACTAGGAATCCACATGGATTTCTTCCAGAAAAATGCTGGTTACATCCTCAGGAGCCTCACATTTGTTCTGCTACTTCAGATCCTGGGTCTTCCCAGATATTTTGTTGTGCTCTTTTGTTGTGCTGTTGCTGCAGTTGTTTACTTACTTGATAAAGTTCCGAATAGAAATGGTTGGGGCTAACACAAGCATCAATTGCAAAAAAGAAATACAGTTGAGGAAAGCATATTCTAGTGCCTCTCAGTAGACTAGATGGAAAGTGCAATAAAGAAAGGGGAAGGAAAAAGCTATTTACCACGGTGTTCTGATGACAGCCATGTGTTTGTCATTTGTAAAGTCTTGCTCTGTTTTGTGAATGGTCAGGGGAAGCTGGACAATTAAATAAGGTTGATTATTACATTATTGCAATATAACGTAAGAAAATTCAAAGTAGCCTTCCAAGAACAGCTCAGAAATTCATGACTTTTCTAAAATATTATGAGATCAAATTAATTCAATGTATGTTTAAAGCGAAGACCTAGTAAATTGTGCAGTTAAAGACATTCTAGAGTAGTTAATATGTATCAAAACTAGACTACATGTAGGTAAAACTTTGTTACAAAGAGCAAAGGAATATGACCAGGCAGGATGTGATGGAAAAAAAATCACACATACTCCACAGTAGGACAGATGTTTGGGTTTAGTGAAATAATATTTACAGATGGGAACTTACCTCTGTATACACATATAAGCTCTTTTACAAGAAGTTTATTCATTTGCTTTTTCACCAAGGATTTTACTGGCTTGTACCCAGCACAGATTGAAGCCTGTGGATCAAAGCCCAGGAGTCACAATTCCCTTGTGCAGATTGCAGAATTTATTTCATGAGTGATGTGTTTTGGGAAATCCCTGAAGTCAGATGCTAAATGATGCACGTTTCGTAAACTTTCTTACACTTTTCTGCTGTAGTGCAGGACATACATGGGAAAGGCCTCATCTACTGAAACTCACGTGAATCTCTGAAAAAAGTGCATGGTCTAATTTGCTTCCATTTATACTGCAGTTGTCTTTCAGTAGCTATTCAGTGTTCATTTATCAAAATACATTTGGGTTGTTTTACCACCAGAATATATGGTATGAGGAAAGTGAACAGAAGCATTTGACAGGAGCTGTTTAAAATGTTGCAGCCTCACTGCAACTTCTCAGCAGTTTACCCCAAGGGTAATGAAGTTGTGAAGAGATATTTTTCTTAGTAATGTCTCAACAGAGAAAAAAATTGGATAAAGGAGATTATTGTAGACATTAGCAGTTTTGGATTGTGGAAATACATAAGTGCTTTAGACACAAACAATGCAGGTGTTCTTGACCCCTTTTTTATGCGCACTTAAGACAAAAACCTGAAGACAAAAATCCTTGGGTATTTATGCGGTGCAGCTGGTTGTGCACAATGGGTTGGGAACATATAAGCTGCAGCATCTGTCGCATTGTTGCTGTTCTTGAGCACAGAGACAGCCATTACTCTACATCTTTAACTCGCTAATGTTTATTGCTTGTTAATGGAAAAAGTTAGCATGTTGCCTGACTACAGGACTTACTGCACGTGTTTATGAGGAACCCTTTCTCCAGGTGGAAATAAGAAATGCCCCTAGGAAAGAATCACTGCCAACCCAAAACAGAGTACAAAGATGTAGTGCTCCAAGTGGCAGTGATCCTTGCTGGCAGGGTTTCAATCTGAACAGAAGAATCCTTTGAAAGACATTTCTCTTTTACAGAGTACTGCAAATGCCCTATACATAAAACCCCATAAGCTCTGTTTTTATTTTGGACAGTAGT
>VXAV01009736.1:672985-703652 GCA_013399715.1 Alectura lathami
CCTCCCCCCCCAGAAAGCATAGCTCGCTCATAGGAGGCAGATGGTCACAGTGGTCATACTCCCTGCTTTGTAACCAGCACTTGGTTTTGGCATGCTAATGATTTCTTGTTCCCCAAAATAGCTTTACAGACAGGGTCAATTATATTTTTGGATTGTACAGCATGTAGAGCAATTAGTTACTTGCACAAGGCGGTTGGTTTATAATGCTGCACACCCCTCCTTCATAATTGGCACCTTTTTGATATCCCATTTGTAATGGCGGGGCCCATCTTTACAAACAGGGCCTTGTATTAGCATGCAAATGCAGTGCCTCCCCCCAAATAGTTTTACACACAGAGTCAATTATATTTTTGCTTTGCAGGATGTGTAGACTAATTAGCTATAGCTAAATGGGGCACTTGGTCTTCAGATTTCAAGATCTTACTGCTCTAAGTGATTTTAAGACACTTTCAAGGGCAAACTGGTAAGTAAAATTATAGAAAGAGATTGTGCTGGCTCATCTCTCAGACTTTCATCTGAATGCCAAATGAGATATTTTATGGTTATGTTGCTTCATTATCCTTCGCTCTGCATCAGTCTGAAGTGGGATAGGCTCAGATGCCACACATAGTACCCTGAAAGTACCCTGGAGATGTGGGTGAAAGCAACACATGTGGGTTCTGTCAGGTGGGAGCATCCTGGAACCAAAGTGGTTAATAATGTGCTTTGGATTCAGGTAGTGGATTAGATCTTAACGTGTCTGTTTTCAATAATATAATAATAATAATAAAAAACCTATCTGATTCACCAGTAGTTCTGATGTCAACTGCTTCTGTTAATACAGGTAGAAGTTTTAATTTTGAATATAAGAATATCTGAACTACTTTCTCAGGAGAGCGGGGAACTGAGGAAGAAGGTTTTGTACCTGGTATCTCTGATAAGATTTGTCCTTCAAGTATTCCAAACTGAGCTCTAGCTCTGCTAAAAAGTAGTGCAAAATCTAGAGATAAATTTAGGCTGTAGTCTTATATAATGCTTTTTCTTCTGTTTAACGAGACTACAAACAAGGGAAAAGAAAACAGCAAATTTTTACTGCTCTCTGTAGTGTTTATGACAGGATGGTCATCTGTAAAACATTGGTCAGATGCACAGTCTAGTTACTAAAATTACTTCTCATTCTGAGTGTGCTGAAAAATTATGTTGTACTGAACGTTAATGAGTGGTTCATGAAAGGCTGGGGTCTGGAAGGTTGTGGTTTGGGTTTTAGTTCATGTTTTTAAAGTGAGGAATGCTTCCCCATCCATCTGTCCATTTTTTAAAAATTAGTTTTTATTTGTTTCGCTTAATACTTTCTCATATGTTACCGGGGGGGCCAACAGGAGATAAGAAATAACAATGCCAGCAGGGAATGGATGGAAATTATAGTTTAGAAGCTACCCTAACAGGTTCCTACTCTAGCCTGTATTATCAGTTTGGAAACTAAGTGATTGTATGTTCTTTTCCCACCAAGGAAGAAAATCACACTTGTTCCTGATATCTAATAATGATACCACATAGTATGCACAGTCTGAAATCAAGCAGAGAAAAAAGATAGGTTTCCTGCAGCCCGAGGGGACTGGCAGGATTTGTATGCATTTCTGAAGCATTTTTAAGAATGGATTCGAACACTGGAATTGTTTTGGAGACCAGCAGAATCTACAGAGTAGATGTTTTCATAGCCTCAGCCAGTGCTGCCCCTGAAACTTGGATGGCACTGCTCTTGCCCAGAGTGGCTACTTGCAGACTGTGTCTCCGGGTGTTCGAAGATTCTCATGTTATTAACAGAAAGAAAGCAGTGACATAACCTGTGAAGGACGCACATCTTAACAGAAATGCTTTGGAGAATAACCTTGGCACTTTAGCTATTTTATTTGCTGATAATGCAAGTGCGCAGCATGCTGTGCATGCGTAGTATATATACATCATACATGCATATTGTATGAATTATGTCTCCTCGGTGAAGGGAAGAAGGGGAGGCAGTAAGTACAGCCTGAGCTCGGCCAGCACTGTCAGGGTGAGACAGTGAGAGCTGGGCTTTGTCTCTGCTGGAGGCCAGCAGCAGTTGCAACCTCCTGTGGCAGGAAAAGGATTTGTGGGACTGCTCCTTTGGTTGGAGCTGAACAAAACCAGCTCGTGTTTTCTGTTCCACAGGGTGAGCTGTTGTAATAATGACTATTGCCGTTGCTTGGCAAGTTTGGTAATTTACAGATCCGTGGTTTTACCTAATGCCTTTACATATTTCTACCTGTTTTCTGATCAAAAGTTCATTGTTTACACAGCACTATAAAATGTAATTTCTTGCAAGTAAGAGTTATTCTCTATACATTTTATATAAATTTCATCAAAATATGTAATTAGCTTGTTAGCTTTAACAAAACCCTGAAAAGCTAGAAGCCATGTTTTATGTCATTCCAGGTTTTGCCCGAATATATCTCAAACAAATACGCAAGTTTCAAACTTAAATAGTTTCTTAGTTTTTAGTCCAATAAATTTTGTAATGAATTTCTGTGAGAGAAATACAAGAATTATTTGAAAACTGAAAGTTCTGTGCTTCTGATCATACCCTGGGGATGTTTGTTGTCCTTCTGTTAACAGCAATGCCTCGTGCTTCGGTAAATTGGAAAGAGAGAAGATTAGCCTGGGCAGTAGCTTGTTGCTGAGGGTACCAGAAACACATTGATCTCTGGACACATACCCTAAGTGTCCCTCTTCAGAAGTTGTTGCTTCAGGTCTCATCTAAGATCACTTTGACTTCTTACCTCAACTTTGTTTCAGGACACGCATCTTCTCTGTATCTTTCCTGAGCACCACTCACTCTTAGAAAATTTGCCCTCTGTGAAAACAATTACTTCATTAGAAGAGAACAAGGGATAGATGGCCACATATATGGCCTATGATCTATCCACATTAATTGAAATAGAGGTGCTTTAACCATAATTTGAAATCATTGATAACTTCCATTAAATGAACTTCTACACTTTTGCTTCTAATAATCCTAAACAAATCCCAGGCAATGGAATCTACATACTAGAAAATTATTGGGAGTGATTACTATGTATTCAACATTTAAATAAGAAGCTGTCAGCCATCCTACATTTATCTACGTGTTGGTGAGCAACTGTGGATCAGAAACTGCCTTCAGATTGATGGGAAACATGAATTTTGGTAGAATTTAATTAACTCAGGTTTTTAGTTGAAAATTTATCTGTTCTTATGAATTATACTGCATCCTTTAAAACGTTGCTGGTAGGGCAGGACTAACAGCACAACGAATTAATGATCTGCTTAATGTACCTAATGCACCAACTCTGAACTTTTTGTCTGAGAAATGCTGGTGGCTCAGCTGCTGTTGTCTATCCCATGTGACATTAGAAGTGATAGGAATATGTCATTGTCCAAGATTAGTTAGAAAACCACCAAGCTCATGTGGGTATCTTCAGGGTGGCATGTGGCTGTATCTTTGTATCAATGATACAAATGATCATGGAGTTTATTTTGAAGGATGTAAATTTGGAAAAACATATCCAGGTGCTCAGGGGAAAATACGGACTTGAAGGATAGTTGGCTTGTAGCACTAGATTTTTGTTTTATATAGAAATCCCATAGTAAGTTATTTCTGAAAAAAATCCACAAGATATCTACATGAATATCATTCTGCAGCCAAGTATAAGACATTCTGTCATACATCCCACAGCAGAAAGGCAATGTCTCCATGAACACGCACATCTCCTGTGCTTCTAAATCGCACATATTATGTATCCATCCCTAGGTGTAACTCTATCAATGCCTGGTGCGAAGGACTCGTCTTCTCCAGGGCTAGTCCCACAGAAGGGCAGTAGACTTCTGCAGCCTAGTTTATTACAAATTAAGACCACTTCTGGCGCTTTGTTGCTTACTGAAGTTTATGGTGTTGTTCTATTCCCCGGTGGCCAGCGTACTGATTAATTCTCTGCGCAGCGTTAACCCTCGTGAAAAGGAGCATGCTCTGTAGGGAGCCTAGCACCTGTCCCTTTCTCCAGAAATTTTCAGCTCCCTAAAGCAGAGAATTCTGAGATTAACTCCTTTCTTTGGGAAGGCTTGTTCCCCATGCTATTCAGTATGCTACTTATGCAACTTTGTGTTTTCAAGCCATCGTATCACACACGGTGAGCATGCTGGATGTGAATGATTGCTGTCAGCATTAGAGATCTGTCCCCGGAAAGCAGCGCTCTCCAAGTCACAATGTGCTGCAGCAGTGTGTGATACAGTTAAGACTCATTTTCCAGATTAGGTATAAGAAACAATGGCATTTCCTCCAGTCATTCAGCCACGGATCAGAATGAACTTCTTGTTAATGACTCGCTGACTAAGGTGCGTGCGGTGTGTGTTCAGATAGGCAGATGTCACATTGCTTCAGCTGCAGCACAGAGCTCCAGACACTCATTGCTTTTCCTGCTTGCCACTATCATGTGCTTACCTGTAGTATAAGAGTTATTATTGCACTTGCCTATTAAAATGTCATTTAAATTGAGTTAATAAAAGACAAATCTGAATATAGGGTCAAAGCATGTTCTTTGTTTGCACTGCTAAAGTTTACAGCAGAATTTTTCTCATTGTTTTATTTTCAACTAAATGAAGAACATCTGGCAGGCTGCTCTTAAAGCAAAATCAATACAAACAAAACCAAGGATATTAGCTCGGCTGAAGGATCCCAAAGACATAGCTCTAGTATAATTACACAGCACAACATGACAGCCAGATTGTCTTAAAATATGTATCTACCTCTCAGGCTCCAAATACAATTAATTATTATGAGAAATAACTTCCTCAGCAATTGCCTTCCTTTTGCTCAGGAAAAAAAAAAAAAATTGAAAACAATTGAATGTAAACTTCAGAGAAAGGTCATAGGTTAATAGTGTTCGTAAATAGAACAGCAAGGGAATCTGAACTTTAATTGCTGTAACGTAAATTACCTTGGAGAGCCCAAATTAGTGATCACTTAGCCTAGCGGTTCCACCTTCCCGGTGGGTTCTGCTCACTTTGGGGGCTTAATCCAAATTCCCCAAATTCCATCCAGACTTGCTGAGCTTGTGAACAATTTGTGTTGTTGCAGCTTCTTCTCTGGGAATTTTAGGTTATCTTTTTTCCTTCCCAATCCTTTTCTGCCTGTTTAGTGTCACTGTACAGATGGATCACTGAAGTATCACTAGTCACAAAGTTTTGTCTTAAAAAACATGTATAAGAAAATGACAGAATCAAGTATATTTACTCATTATGGGGAGAAATGCTGACATACAGATGAGAAGAATATCTGGGGTGGGGGTATGGCATGGCAGTTCACATTCCTAAGCAGTCATTGTTGGGTGGTTTCAGTTTGTTTCAATGACAGGCCTGAATATGTTTTTTAAAAAACGAAATATGACACAAATTTATATAGGGAGCTCTATATCAACACACAGCTTCAGTACATTCAAATATTTTCAATTCAGTGATGAAGTGGAAGTTGAAACAGCCATTTTCGAACGATCACTGAATAGCACCGTGATGATATCCTGGCTGTGAGTCCTCTGCCTGAAAAAGCCCAGGGTGCCACGAGCTGGGGTAAAGCAAGCATCTTTCTTTCATGTTTGTATGTATTAATTTTTCTTATAATTTGAACAAGTGCCTGCGTTTTACCCATAGTAAACATTTCTTCTTCAGCAAGTTTGAAATTATGCAAGCAAATGTGAAAAATGCAGTTTGACAAGATCTGCGAGGCTCCCCCTCCAAGATTCAGCATTACAGGGGGAGGAATGTTGCTTCTTTCTTTTTATTACCATTTTAACTGGAGATTAATCTTTGATAAGAGGTAACTGTGAAGTGATCTATGATTTACGGGTACTTATGTTCAGGGGCAAACAGCTGTATCTGTGTTCGTAATCAAGATGTGGTATAAGTTTTGGTGGCCTGGATGTAGGATCATGGTTCTTAGTTTGATTTTTCTACAAGTTTTGCAAATGGATGCTGCGGAGAAGCATCCCCAAATGTCTCTTCTTAGAAGACAAAAAGGAATAATAAACTTAGTTGAGAAGTGTAGAATTTTTATTTTTAACTTGGCAAAAATGTACTGATTGATGAAAAACCATGTTAGTTGCCAGTTAAATCTAAAAGTTTCCTGACTACAGAGCTAGAAATTTCCTGTAGAGGTAGAAGAGGTTTTGAGAAGGAGAACATTTAAAATGCTAAAAATAATAATTAAAAAAAATTACAAAATCTGTCCCCTTGGTTTTAAATATTAAAGTAGCACTTTGCAGATGTGGATTTGATTCCTGAGATTCACTACAAGACTTTGCGTAAGAGCACTCTGTCAGTGACTGTGTCCTACATTAAAACAAACCAAAAAAAGATAGCAGTACTTCCTTTCTTGTGTCACCCATTTCATCTACCTGGATTGCAAGATTTCGCAGATGAAGGACTTAGAATATGTTTGACAGGGCCCAATGCACTATAGTTTTTATCAATATTGGATATTGTAAGTTTTACTGAAAATGTATTTAATGATGATTTAAATAGTAATAGTACATATAGTAATAATAATAATATATAATAAGCCATCAGTAAGAAATTTTTAATGTAAAGATGTTACCTTTCAGGTACGCATTCACCACGCTGCAGTCCCTCTGTAGAAAAGATACTGCGCCATGTCCTGAACGGAGGCTAAAAGCAGCCTGGCCAGCCTGCTTGGTGCGGGTGCAGGGCAGTACAGGGACACCAGACTGCGAGGCTGCCTGGGGAGGATCCCAGTACTCTCACATGCGTTACTTCTGTGGGACACAACGTGAGGCTGCTGGGCGTAGGTAGAAGGGAACTAGCAGAGTCAGAGAGAAGTCGAGCAGGAGATGCCAGAGCTAGCAGGTAGCTCCAAAATGCTACCGGTAATTTCTTTGCAGGAATTTGTTTCCCTTGTATTATAAAAGCACATTGATAAAGGTAACCAAAAAAGTAGCTCATTTGTTTTAAGTTCTATGCTATGCAATGTATTTGCTATATATTGTTGCACTTCCACTGTGGTTCCTGTACCATAGCCAAGAAATAGTGCCTTGGCATGGACCAGGGACCAGGAAGAAAGACGTGTAATGCTCAGTGCGCTGTTCTGATCCAGTCTGCTTCTGACCAGAACAGACCGTGAGCTGTTAGGGGAGTTCAGCTTCGTAGCGCCCTGAAATGTGAGCTGCTTTTCTCTTACTGTGGCTGTGCTGGTGCTGCTTTCTGCTACAATAGAATGCTAATTATCAGCTGCTAAGGTAAAATGTGAGCGTTTTACCTGATTCTTTGAATCTCCTCTGCCTCCTCAGGGGCCACATGCTGCTGGTCCTACTGAATCTGACATATGGGGTTGTCATTCTTGTGCTTAGCTAGCATTGATCTTTTCAGCATTGTTAATGGCGACTGTGTATCTCTACTCACAGTCCTGTCTTCTGTCTAAAACAGAGCCTGCAAAATCCATATCTGGTTCAAATACAAGGGTGGTATTTAGTATTCTATTTTTCATCATCAAAACCAAGAAGACCTTGTTACTGTTCTTTGCGTGGACAAGCTCTGTTACTCTGTGCTGCTCTCTCTTAGATCGAATGTAAAGATATGTTTGCTGTTGACCTCATTTAAAAGCCCTCTAGAGGAAAAGTCTGGAAAAGTTGATACAGTTTGGCATGGTTATTCATTATGCATGGGAAGTGCATTGCTTTATTTTCATTAATTTTACATAGAAATGAGATACAGAGCAACATGCTTTTCTCATTTTTGAGAGCTTCACAAACCTTATGTTGTTCTGTTCTGTACACAGAACCACTTACAGGCAGGCAAATCCAAAAGCATTCTGTACTCCCCAGCTCATCGATCCATGTTTAAAGAGGGTGGGATTGCCCTTGTTAAAGGCATTCTGCTACTTCTTCTGGCTTAATGTTTTGTCTGAAAGCTGCCTCTGCAGAAAGACTGGCGCTGACGAATATATGCCAGGTGTGCTAAAAATATAAAATGTTCCAGTGGCATATTATTGAAAATGAAAACTAATCATCAGGATATAGATATGCAGGCTATTGATATACATGAGCAAGGTACAGAAGTCTTGCTCCAGCTGTACTGGACTAGCAGTATTGTTAGCAAAAAAAAAAGATGCAAGTGAATGGTCAGCATGTCAAATTTAGGATGATAATTAGTAATTAAATGGAGGAGTGGAACATCATTTGTTTTTGAGGTGTAAACTGCCTTCTTAACTGCATGCAACCAGAACTCAGTGAAATCTTGGGGAACTCTTCATGCAAAAGTGATGATTTATGTGCTAGTGAAAACATGAATATCACTTTTTTCATAACCCCACATGGAACTGAATAATACAAAAGACAGCATAATCTCATGAAGAGAATTAATGTTAAAGGTAAAGGTATTTGAAATACTTGCGTTCAAGCTCAAACCTACTCACAGGGACCTTAGTTGCAAGGCTGTGAGTGTTCCATGAACCCGAAGGACTGCAAAGATCTGAAAAGGCCAAGCAGTCACTTCTTCTGTTCTGCTTCTTCTCCGTCCTCTGCAGCATCCAGCCTCTTTTACCCTAAGGCCCATGGTTCTAACCCTACAAATGCCATTGTGAATCAAATCCTGTCATTTTTGAACTTTCAGGATGACTGTTTTTTTCTATAGCATTTATTACATGAGCAATCATAAAATTATTCCTTCTGACCCTAAAAGCTTTGTTAAGATCTAGTGGTTTGGCCACAAAATTAGGAACCAGGAAATTCCTTGTAATTCTGAAACTATTGCCACTTCTTTCATCCAAAGTAAGCAAGCCCTTACAGCTGCTCGTGGGGGCAGTTTTTTATATGCAGTATGGTGATAATACCTTTTGCCTCTGAGAAGTGTAATGAAAATTACTTAGAATCCATTGTCTCAAATGATCTAGAAGTACTCACTGTTATTATCTAAGGATAACTAATCCTGATTATGGATTTTGTTTAGTGTGTGCAAAGATAAATATCTGGTTATTTATGGTACTCTTTTCAGTGGGCTAACACATGCACTAACACCAAATTAAAGGTAATTAATCACTTCTGTACTTCAGTTACTAAGGTTAGACATTCTACCCTCGCTTACCCCTGTGCAGTCCTATTGACTGTTTTGTGATTTACTTGGAGCTTGAATTAGGTTGAAGTTGGACTCAAAATGTTCACTTTTAATGTAATTAGGTTTTCACATGAATTTAAATTTGGTTCCATACCTCTGCCTTGGTACACATGGTAGGAATTCCATGCAGGGACCTTGAAAAAAGAACATTTATGTGGAATGCCTGTAGTATGTTATGTAACCAAAGTTATGGCAGAAAAAGAGACAACTATTGATGCTTCAGATAGTTACCTACTTAAGTGTGGGGGCTGCTAAGAGTAACATTACTCATGTGTATGCATACCGAAAATAAGTAAGGCTTTTCCTCAGTTGAAGGCAATAGCTCTGTACCTTCTATGCTCTCTGGTCCAAACACAGTTGCCCATGTGGGCGTTGCAGACAGACAGACGAGGAGGAGAAATAGCCCTTTCTCTGTCCCTGACACCCTGCTTTCCTGCATCCAAAGCTGCTCTTTTTCCTCCCCGGTTAATCCAGTCCTGAGCTGGATTAGCAATGGTGCGCTTCTTTGTTGAAGTGCAAGCTTAGAATGGAGAGCCATGTGGATATTCCCAGCTGGGAATCCTGCCCTAAGTACCCTCACTTGACACACATACACGGTCTCTTGGCTGCCTGAGACCCCTGCCCATCTGTTCGGATGGCATTGTGCCCAGTTCCCCACTCGCTGGCCATTTTCTGTAAGGCATAGCTGCCAAACAGCGGTTGGTTCGGATGGACGGCTGACATAGCATTGCTGCCTACTCTCCTGCTAGTGTGTCTTTCTTTTCCATTAAATAGAAGCCTGGGTTACAGGTTTATTCGATCCTGCTCTGCTTAGGAAGTTACATAGGCAAAATCCTAGTCTGACTGAAACTGTGGTAACCTTACCAATGACATGATCAGAAAGGGATCTGAAAAATCAGTTTTCTCTGCACAGGAAAACAAACGGCTCTGCCAGCTGATGCTGAGTCCAGCACTTTGCTGTGTAAGTGCTTTTCAGATGACAGAGAAGGCCTGGACATAAAGAGCACTTCAGAACAGCTGGTGGAGCAAGAAAGAGCTCACTCACTCTGGTGAGGCCAGTGGAGTTCAGGTTTTTACTTCATGCTTGTTTCTGCGCAAACAGTCTCTGGTGCTCCTGCTCCCTCAAAGTGAAAGTGTCTAACTTCTTGACCAGATCACACCCAGCTGGTTTATACTTTGTAAAGACTATTCTGTGCTTTGGGACGCTCATAGTCTGCAAGTTTTCAAAGCCTCCTCATACCTACTGTCTCCAAACGAGTTTCTAGTTCTAGAAACCTGACACTGAGAATAAAGAAATTGTAAAGGGTAGCCTCCTGCTGCCTACATCCTATTAGAAAGTAATAATTTGCAAACTTCATAACCAATCATTTAGCCAAACATGTTCTTATCTTATGGGGAAAGTGATTATCATCTGATTTACTTTAGTAAAAATAGTGTTCAACGGTAAATTGAGAACACCATGACAGGGGTCACACATCCGGTTTGTGTTCTGTTTTTCCATTCCATATTCAAACAGAATCACAAAGTTTTAGATGCTTTAAAACAAAGAGCATAGAAAAAAGTGAAAGGGATTTGTTCTATCTTTGATAGCTTTCACAACTTCCCTCATGCCTGAAAATGAAAAAGAGCTCTTTTATTTCAGCTGGTGTATGTGACTGTAGTCATGTGTGTGTGTTGTATATGCAACAGCCTATATGATATACAAATACAGTTTTAAAAATAATATCTATGTGCAGGCATATATAAAACTTTTAACTTTTCGTGGTTTCATTGTATTTATGTCACTGTTTTGAATATAACCAGTGTCATACAGAAGCCTAAAAACAGACAGCCCCCTCAGTAAGACAAGCAAATGGCTTCAGCTCTTTCTGTTAACGTCGGTCAGTTTGTGCTTCAAACTGCAGTGCCCCGTGTGCGCAGTCCTGGGTCCCACATGTTCTAGATGTTGCTAGAGCAATGGTTTCTAATCTACTCTTCAGTTTATTGTTTATTTACTCCCTTGGCTGCGTGATGTGTTTGAGTTGCATATGGAGTATTTTTCTTAGTTATATGGTTGACAAAGGTGTTTCCACTTTGGAGATTTAAGATTTTACCAGTTAGAACAGATGTATTGTTGCTATTTATTTACTTTCTGTCTGTCTGTCTTGTAGGGATAAGAAAGAACATCTCCTAACATGTAGGGTTAAGAAGGAATGGGGACTTCTCACTGCTCGGATACAAGAAGCTTTAAGGCTGAACGTGAGAAAATTCATGCAACTTTCATACAGCTTTCTTGAATGGGGTGGCTAGCTTGTATATAGATTGATAAATCTGTTTTTGCTTTAATATCAGGAATTTACCTGATTTATATAATTTTACCTATTATTTCTTCTTTTGAAGTTCTTAGGATTGCTGATTTGTTGACTACTGATCACAATTCAAGCACTGTAAAATTTCTTGTTTACTCTTACTCTTTTTTCCTTTCAAATTTCATTAACAAACTTCAGAAGGTTTTCATCCAAACAGTACAGCTAGTGTTTATCCTGCACATCTCTTCTTGATCTCTTTCTCTGTGTGACTACAGTTCAAAAGCAGCCTTGAGAATTCTTGCCTTTGAAATGAAGAGCCTAGCTGCAAGCAGGCATTTTATGGTGGAACAGGTATTTCCTTTTCTGCTCCCTTAGTGGCCATCCAAGAAATAAGTGGTTATTCTATCAAATTTTTTTGCAAGTGCATATAAACATGTACACACATTTTTAAAAAGCACACTTGGATCTTGTATGTACAAAAGTTACCCTTGAGGGATGCTTGCTTTAAATATGCAGGATTTAAAAAAGAAAAAAAGTGTTTCCAGAACGGCAAGGTAGCAGCAAATCTTCCACTCTACATCACAGCTAAATGCCTACACACACTGCTGAATGTTCTGGGGGAGAGAGGGGAATGTTCAAAAAAATAGAAGTGAGCTTATTTAGAGTGCAACTGCAGAAACGTTATGACGTTCTCTGACTTGTAGTACCCCCAGACGCTGCTGCTACCTCTAGAGTACAGGTATATGCTGCTCCCAGCTCAATCTCACAGTTTCTGGTGAAGAAGGACAGTTGCTGAGGAGGCAGGATGGCTGTTTGGGTGGCTCAAAGTGTTGTACTTAAAGAGGAGCCTGTGTCTGATTCAACACATTATTCTGAGATAACAGCTGAAAGCATAGATCTGCTGTGATAATGTATTTACTAAAGAAACTTCACAGATAATACCCAGTGTTATCAGAATTTGTGTACGTACATAAACGTTCACTGCTGTGGAGTCCCAACTTGTACCTGATGCTAATGTGCCAAAACTTTGCAGTGCACTGAGTGCTCTTTAGCTGTGAGCTTGTTGTAGATCTTCCTAGCTAGCATTTGGGAACTTAAAGATACAGGCAATTCATGGAGGT
Source organism: Alectura lathami (assembly GCA_013399715.1). NCBI lineage: Eukaryota > Metazoa > Chordata > Aves > Galliformes > Megapodiidae > Alectura > Alectura lathami. The sequence continues at coordinate 685,548 of VXAV01009736.1, forward strand.
GTTAGGGGGGTGTCTCCACAAACTAAATAAGCTAGATCAGTCCCCTTTGATGGGCCCCCTTTTAAAAGGTTATACAAAAGAACTGTTTTGTTTGAGTGAATTGCCTGCTACTTTGTTAAAATCATATATAAATGAGCCCCAGATCAATACTCTTGAGGCTGCAAAAGAAAAAAAAAAAAAAAAACAAAAAAGATAGATCAGAAGCTGATTTTTAGNAAAAAAAAAACATAAAAGATAGATCAGAAGCTGTATTTTAGCAAAAATGCCTCTTAAGTGCTGTTGTCTGACACTATGAACTCCAATCAATGTGTCAGTATTTTGGAATTTGAAAGGAAATAGGGATCAGACCTGACAATCCAGAGCTGAAATGTGATGCTCTGGTCTTTTTGATAAACTGACAGGCAGTGAAAATTGCACACGTCTGCAGGGAATCAGGAGAAAAGAGAGACAGTTTTGTAGAAAGTCTGCTTATGATTCACAAAGGCATGCGTTTTATCAAAATGGATTGCTTTTGCAGTGTGTGGCAGGTTGCCTTCCTCTTTGAATGGAAGCTTTTGCAGCTTGTAAACCAGTGGGCTTCGTACACATCTACAATATACTGTGACTGCTCTTGGCATACAATTCCATTGCTGTCCCATTCTTGCAAATGAATTAAACTTGATAAAAACAGTCAAGAAGGAATTAGAAGCTTTAACTCTAAAGCTTTTTTTTTTTTCCTAAATGTATGTTCAAATTAGACAAAATGGGTTTTAAAAACTGTTCTTGTCAATAGTGTAAAATAACTGAAAAGAATTCTTCATGCTTCATCTTCCTGAGTATCAAATCCATTGCAGTTATGTAATACTTTCTAGCCTAGACTTTCAAGCCATGCTCAGTCTTAAAAGATCTTATTCCTACAGACAAATTTAATTATACCCCTACTGCAGACTGATAAACTGTGCGATTGGATGCCCTGCTCTGTACCAGTCGGCAAACAGAAGGCTGATGTGGGACAGAGCTCGGGACCCCTTGCTCTCAGGGCAGCATTCCAGGCATTACACACAGTTTACCACTTTTAAAAAACTGGAACCAAATCCCGAATCCTGTATAGTGTGCTTAAATGTGCTTTGTGTAAGGGAACAAAGAAGTTGTCTTGTGGGACAGGCTTACTGATCCTTCGAGTTCAGCGTGCTCTCTCTGAGAGCAGCGAAGGCTTCCAAGTGCTTCACCACTCGGTGGTGGTCTTTTATGGTTAATTAATTTCTGGAATTTATCTCTGTTTTATTTTAGTCCTCCAAATACGGGGATTAAAATTCCTTTTGAAATTTGCTCTTTCTATTTTTTTTTTAATGCTATTATAACCAAATTTTGTTTTCAGATTGATAACAGTTTTTGTTCATGCAGGCAGCATGCAATGGCAGTGGAATCATTGAGCTTTGAAACACTTCTCTTTTCAGTATGTTTCAACATTTCTAAGATCCCTGGCTCTGTTGATTTTACGGCCTTTACAGAGGTCACAAAGATTACAGCCTATAAACCGTGTTATGTCATTTTAGCTTTAGTCTACAGGCATATAAGAGAGTAAATACCATTACTTTCTTCATTAGATGAGCAGTCCTAAGCACTTTTTTATGTAAGGAAAGTTCACTGAGTTTAATCCTTTGTTTTCCTGTGCTCCTGGAGGCATTGGTAATATCAAAGAGAACTGTCAGCTGAAAGCCAGCATCCATAAAACTTAAAGAGATGGCTAGACACACCAGAAAGTTTGGCCTCGTGGCTTTATTGGCCATCTCTGCCATGAGAGTGTCACTCAGAGGTGGTTGTACAGCTGTGGGGACAGAAAACAGAGCAGCTGGAGCGGAGCTGCAAGGAAAAGGTATAGCAAAATACGGAGAGAACAGGGTCCTTGAGGGCTCCAGATTGTCTCATTCACCCAGACCCGGTCCAGTCTAAAGCTGAAGATGTTATGTTTGTCTGTGATTTGTGTATCTCAAAATGTGAAAATCTCTTCTGACCTCTTCATCACTGAGAAAATGCCTGAACTGCACTCTGTGCCTTTGGTAGAGGGGGGAAAAAATAACTGTCTTCCCTTAAATGAAGTTACTGTACTGTGTGACACTGGGGGAGAGCATCCAGTCCCACGCTGCTGCTGTTTTACCATCCATTACCCTGGTTTCTTCAACAGCAGCAGTAGATAAAGTGAGTCTGACCATCTCGGCTTCTAGAAATTCATGTCTAGCTTAATGTTCATGGATCCCCTACATAAATCAAGTGCAGTTGTGCCTGAAATAATTTTGTGCCAAGGCTAATACAGCTGTTTCACTCTTATATCATATCAGGCAGTAAGCAGGGTATGATTGTTTGTGCAGCTGGGAACCTTTTACTTACTGGGTTCGCTCTGTCTCAGGCATTGTGGAGCATAATCTAAGCAGCATGTTATGCTCTACACAGACCACTTATGTGGAAGAATCAATAATGGAAAAGTAAGTATTGTGTATCAAACAGGGAGGAGTGTCATTTGCCTTCTTTAACAGTGTTACATTGCATACTGATGTTTCATTGGAGATAAAATACACCTACATGCACTGCAAGCAGGGGAAAATCACTGCTACTACTACTACTTAAAAAGAAGAGTGAAAGTTTGTTTGGCCTGATGTCTTTCCCTCTTAATGTATATTTTCACCTTGGGGAATGGCTGCCTGTTATCGATTTATCCAGGAAAAAATATAACCCAGAATATATTAAACATGGTAGGTCCTATTCAAACTGGCAGCACGTGTAAATTTTTAGCTCTTTAGTGGAAGATAAAGGATTAGCTGCTTTCAATTTTCTTTTCACAAATAGATTTGTTAAAAAGTGGAGACATTGTTATATGGCTATTGATTTTTTCCAATGTGCTTGTAGTTCTACCCATCCTATGGCTTGCTCTAGGGTTTTTTGTTTGTTTTTAATCCTTAATGAGTATGCATCTGCAGATGAATATTTATTTTTACAGAAATTACTTTCAAGCATGTTTTTTGCCCCCTTTTTTTTGATGAAGATTTAACCCAGAGTATCTGCGTGTTCTGAACATCATACTAACATGCTCTTCCTTCAATTTTGGCCAGTCTGACAAGTGAAAAATAGATGTCTGCCATGTGACAAGCTGCTGAATATATATTCTGTTAGAATTTGCTCCTGAGAGAGAGAGAAGCAGAAGAGGTGAGGGCTGGGGAGGGAGTGAAGAAGAAAGGGGGAGTTAGAGGAGGCAGGGAATAGAAGAATAGAAGAGGCTGTTAGCCACCTTGGGCAACAGCAAGCCAAACACAGTGCTAGCCACGTCAGCTGCCAGCAGAAGCTAACAAGGCAGTCAGTGCTCCAGCTGTAGATGTCTCGTAACCCTGCAGACCCACACTACAATTTCAAATTAGTAAGTAAATAAAAGCGGTGAAGAGGCACGTTTGGGGTGTCATGTTCAGTATGGAGTCCAATCAACCCGGTCCCTGTACTGGCTGCACAAACACACTGATACTTTGCAGAAGATTATAAGAGATTTTTAATCTAAAATTCCCAGCTAGCTTCTTGGCAACTGGGTGATCACATCCAGCACAGTCTTCAGAAGTCTGCAGCACATTCTGTTTTCTGCAGTAAAGGCTGTTTCGTTAGTCACATAGCTGAGCAAGGTGATCTTTATTTAATTTCTAAATCACACACTATTCTTATTTCTGATGGTTTCTCTACTGTCTACTGATTTGGCAAGTGCTTGAGAACCTTCCTCCTAAGCAGAGGAAGTTCTGGTTCTGCCTAGCAGGAGACAGAAGCGGCACTGACATACTCCAAGCCTCCACCTGCCTGAGCAGTTCTTTCCCTTTTTCAGATGTGCGTATTTTAATCTACTGCCAACTTAGTTCTAAATTAACAAGGGTTCCAACAAAACTGGGACAACATACTTAAAGATATCTTTGTTAAATTATTGTACAAACATTAAAATCCATTTATTTGATAGCAGACAAGCAGGAAAGATCTTTTGATTGCATCTATCCAAAGAAGCTTGTTAAAGGTCAGTCCCCTGTTGGAATTCAACACAACAGTACAGGGGGTGAGGATAATAAGTGCGGCTGCGCTTCAATACTGTCTCTGTGATTGCCAGCATCTGTTGTGGTTTGCAGACTTGTCCAATGAGATTTGCTAATACAGTTGTGTGTTTCATGCCATGCCACTGAGTGCAGATATATGGAGCATGTTACATCCAATATAGCTCACCCTCAGGGAAAATAATATTGCCACACTTCCCTTTATACAACCCAAGATGTATTGTCAAGATAACGGATGTAGATGAAGTTGAATCAAAACTCAGATACTGTGTTTACATCACTGTATTTACAGTTTTCATCTGTAAATACAGACATGGACTGCAAAATAGGGAACTGGATTCCACAGAATGTTGGTCTGTTCAGATCAGGACTGAGATTAAGTAATTACAGTAATGAGAAGGCATCCGGCAATGAGTTAGAGTGGATGTTTTCCCTGTTTCCCCACTTTCTAAATTTCTGGCCCTTGTTATCTGGAGAGTTCTGCCTACATGTCTTCAAATAGTCTGCATCCCTGAAGATCAAAAATATCAAAATAATGGCAGGTAGCGTTGGAATAAGAAAGTAGAGGATTTAAAATATATATATATATATTTTTCGTACTGTTTCTGCCACTAAGTGATGTGGACAAGTAATGTTCCTGGAGGAATAGATCCTAGCTTTGTGGCTCGTGCTCTCATGGATTTGAACTAACCTTGTTAACAGTATTACTCTCAAGATGGAAAAATGAAAATGGAAGTAATTTATCTCATGTGTAGCCAAAATGGCTCCTAAGAATTCATATTCTAGAGAAGAATGTGTTTGATTGTGAATTTCTCAAAGGGAAAATCAGCCCCTGAGTATCATCCTCTGACCAACCAAGTTCATTTACCAGCTTCTCAAATACTATCGTGATAGGTGTGATATGAAAACAGAGGGACAAACTCTCTTTGCTCTTACCATCACTTTTGTACTGTTCTAGTTTTTTGTTTTTTTTTTTTTCCTCAATCAAGACATATTCTAATGAGCTGAAAGTAGAAATTGGCAGGAACTAGATACTTGTTTAAAACTGAGACTCCTCTTTAGGTAAGTCCTGGGTTTTACTTTTGTTATCGAAATGCCTAACCATCAACTATCTCTAGAGATCATACTGCATGTAGTGACCATACCACATTTTCATATTATAGTTTTTGCATAAAATATACATCTCATGTAATGTGTTAGCATCTTCTTTATTAACTGGGATACTATCACATTCTCTAACAGAATTGGATTGAGTTGTTTATGGGACAGAAATAACCTCTTACCATGCTGACATTTTCAGAAAAGCTTAGATAAGTGTAAAATCTGTTACTAAGAGTAAAATTTCATTAGTTCACCATGATTCTATAAGGCTCAGACAACACACCTGCAACCAAGCTATGTCTGCTGCTCACCACAAGCCTTGCCCCGGCCCTGAACGCAAGCAGAGCACCTGGGACTTGACCTCCTCCCCAGTGCTCTTATCCTTTGTATCCACCTCAGTGGCCTCCCATCGAAGGCTTTCTAAATAAATCTTCACTTGAGCACTTAACAGATGACTTTCTTTGAGAGCCTTTGTGCAGCTGACCCGAAGTTCTGGTAACCTGGGATCTGCTGGCCCCCCTGTGCAGGGACTGCATTCTGTGCAAGGGACATGCACGCTGGTGATGAGAAAGCTCCCTTCCCCTTCCCTCCAGATTATTTACCTACAAAAGAGCAAAGCAAAATCCTGTGTGCAGTCAATAGCTGCAATTCTAACACTCCTAAATCTGAATTTGTATTAAAGCAGTAGGGGGTGAAAATAGCTGGGCTAAATGCAGGTGAGCCAAGCCTCTTGAGAACGATGGTGAGGGAAAGGCGAGTCAATCAATATGTGCCATGGGACAGCACAGTGTCTGAAATGGCATGATAATGGCAGCAGCTGAAGCTTGTATCGATGCAGCAGGAAATGCTTTTTGCTCCACTGATGACTGTTGTTCAATTTCAGAAAATACAGAAAGTTCTTTTCCATTATTAAAATTCAGCCAGAAGGTGTCCGTATACCAGGTACACATGTTTACAAACTCTTAGAGCAGTCATTTGTGTTACAAAGCACTAGTCCTAGCATACATGCACAGGAAGGTCAGTGAGCTATTTAACAATTGTGCTTTACTTATGAAGGAAATAGGGAAACAATGATCTAAACCATTTGGTCTTTGTAGTGAAATTTACTCCAGAATGTAAAACACGTTTTAGCCTATTTAAATAATGGCTGTGATTATAGCACTCTAATATGATGCGTTCTATACTACATAGCATGTTATGAATAGCACACTGAGTGTTTCTTTAGTATATGTAAATTACACAGAAGCACAAAGGATGCATCTCTGAACTGTTTTTGTCGAGCTGATTACAGGTCTCACCGCTATAGGAGGAGGCTGAAAGAGCTTTGTGGAGAGGCATTGATTGATTAATAAAGCGTGCGGTGGCAACAGACATAACATTGCAGTTATGGATTTTCCATACTTTATCTTCAGGGCTTGTAAAGATACAGTGGTGATCAGATGATGAGGTTTTCTTTCACCTTGCAGTAACAGGCAACAAATCATGGCATTCTGCAATGCCACAAAACAGCTTTCTGCAGAACACCGAGTAAAAGAAAACTCCTCCACAATCACGACTTTGCAGTTAGACATTGTCCTTTTTCCTTCCAGTCTCCTTTAGTGAGGGATTCTTCCAGCAGTAATTTAAAGTAGTGTCCCAAATTTAGAAACAAAGTGGGAACTGTACATTCAAACACTCAGGGATTCTATTTTTATTAAATTGAAAATGTGAGTGGAAAGTCACATGTGAAGCATGTGTGCATTTTGTTCCTGCTGATAGATACAGAAGGTTTGCTAAGAAACCTGCATTTAGATCCCAAATTAACCAGCACACTAGCCTGTAGCTAAACATCATATTTGTTCGGATGAGGCAGGAGCTCTGTGCACCTGGTCAACAGAGAGAAGGTGCCAACAGCCCCAGACCAGCATACGGCCAGCTACCTGTGCCGACACCTCCAGGTGGGGTTCAGGTCCTGTCTGGGAGAAGGCCCTGTCCTGGCCAGAGGAGCACCAATGACACGGGCACTGCTGGGAGCAATGCAGGTTCTTATCCATCAGCTGATGTTCTGCTGCGCTCCCACAAAAACGTCTGCTTAGGGCCGGAGAAGAGAACTGCCACAGCAGACCAGCAGAACGGCTGTTAGAGAGGCACAGGTGCTGCTGCAGGTTCTTCCAGCATTCTCACTTTGTCAAACACCTTGCCAAGAAATTGATGCTTACCTTGGTGGGACCTAAGTTGCTTGAAGTTTGCATTAGTAAGAGATTAAAATTGAGTTGTTTTGCAGCTGCTATGAAATCCACTGGTCTTTCTGTGATTTTACACCCCTTTTTAATAACATTTTCTCTTTCGCTTGGCAATGTGAAAGGCCTGTGCGAATAGGAAATTGAGGTACTCAGATTCACAAAGACCTAAAACAAAAGGAAGAGGTAGGTATGGTGCAAGATTAATAAGAGCTGCCAGAAGTTTTTCAGACAGCAGTCTGTTGTTTAAATGGACAATAATCCCTACATTTTTCTTTTTATTACATTATTTTTGTTCTAATTCAGAACAACACATTTGCAATACAAATCAAGAAACAGTGCACTGTACATGAAGTTCTTCACTAAAGCAGTGTTCTTCTTGTTTGTAGGTACATATTTTTTAGAGACAAAATGGGACAAAATGATTTTTAAGAAATAAACTGCTTCTATAGCAAGCATCTCCTAAAGGATCATTACTTTTTGCCAAGCTGCAATTTGAATTACCTGCAGTACTACTCACTTCCCAAAACCCAAGTGAAATCTTACTCTAAAATATTTAACTCCTGGATTTTTTTTTTTTTAGTTCTAGGCATGATTTAGCTTTAGACTTGGGTGATCTGGGTACGTATGTACCCATTTTTACATCTGTGAAAGTAATACAAACACATATGCGCACATATACATGGCCTTAAGTCCCTAAGCCCTTTTTCAGGATAAATACTGCATCAGAAAAGCATGAGATAACATCCCCCTGTGTGGTGCTTCTCTGAGGTGTGTGAGCAGAACGCTGAGTAACGCTCACTGGATCTCTGCACAGCGCTAGTGCTTAAAAAAGCCCTGTGCTCAACACTAGGCCTGATCCCTCAGTAAAAGTTGTCACTGAAAAATGCCTCACAGTCAGAACATCATTGCTAATGATAGTTTCCATTTTCAGCATGTATTACAGAAAACCCTTTTGTTCCTCATACAGCCCACACAGTGACGCAGCACTCAATGATCCCAGTGTTGATGTGAATTTTCCTTAGAAATTTTAAAAAGTGCCCAGTTCTTCTGTTAGTGTAAATCAGCATTGCTCTTCTCAGGCAACAGTTATAGCATGAGAGAATTTTAGCCTGTGCTTGTGATGTTTATTATAACCTGGATCATGTGCAGAGCAAGGCCTGCGCTGTTCCATGCATGCAGTAAGGGGGGAGGGCTTCCCTCTGTTCCCTGTTTCTCAGGTGCCTGTGTTAACTGGCCAGTGCTTGTGCTGTCTCTGTTCTGTGGTTAAAAATGAGCTGGATTTAGGAGTCTCAGAGACATTGGGATCATCAAAGTCATACAGTTATAAATAAATAAGCAATGCTGTGTAATGTAAGCACATGTAGGCATAATGCAGTCCAGATTTTGCATAGGATTTAGCAGCAGTGATTCAAATATCAGCAGAGAAAATCCTTTTCTATTGACCCAACAAGAAAAAAAGTGTGAATTCTAAGATCCATTGCTTGCCAATATATCCCAGTTCCATTTAGAGCTTGAAAATTATATATACATATGCATATATTTTAAACTTTTTAATTACTTTCATCTGATGATCTTAAGGAGATTTCCAAATGCTGATTAATATGTACTATATGGTATTCCTGGGGTCTACAGGGATCACACTCTTCCACTCTTAAAATAGAATCATTCTCACAATGAAAGACAACAACTATTGTGAAGTGCACAGGAGCACTTCAAAACAACTTCAAATGAGAAATGAAATATTCTAGTAGAGACTTCAGGTGGATTTATTAACTACGTTATTACTGCCAGGAATATGATCAGAATAAATATGGAGAGGTTTCCTATGCCACAGCAGTGCCTGTTTATGCCAACCGGAGTCACTGTTTTAGCACTGAGTTTGAGAGCAGAGAGACACGTGCTCTGCACCAGCGTTGTGTCCTGGGAAGGGATAACAAGGCAGTTCTTCATGGTAAACACTGAGCAGCACGGGCTTGCCAAGTCCTCTGTGGCACTGGGCTCTTCACATGGAAAGCAAATAAAAAAGGAACTGTTTTGCAAGTAGATCCCCTTGGGTTGCCTCAGTGCTTTGGTATATTAGCAGGGTTCCAAAGGGGATGGAGAAGAATGCTTATTTATTTTGGCTTCATTAAATACATTTGCACAATTTAAAAAAAAAAAAAAAAAAGGAAATATAAAATGCGTCTCTCTGACAGACTTAAAGTATGCTTGCATAATACAGGGAAGAAAAAAACTCTAAATAGCCAAAATTAGCTAAAATATTACCCAGGTGTTGGTGCCAAGATCAGCTCTGTACTGTACCAGTTTGCCAATATCTGCTGGCACAGTCAACGTGACGAGGTGGGTACTCTCCTACTGCTCAATCCCTTCATCCTGCACCCACTGCACTGCTCCTGCTGCAGGCTTCAACATTTGGGTGCTCCCTGGAACTCTGCAATACAAAGAAGAGCATTCTGGTAGGACACTTGGGGTTTCTTCCTCCTCATGGCACACAAGCATGCCTGGCAGGTGAGAGCTGCTGGCTCTCGGACCACGTGGGCTGATGATTTCTTGTTGGGAACAATCTTATGCCAGTTGGTCGGTTGTGGAGGAGCCAGGACAGAAGAGGTGCTGTCTCCCCAGGTTCTTGGCACTTGCTTGGCACTTGGTCTTGACGCTGTAATAACACAGGGGTGCTGGCTCACTGCCCAGGAATATTTTACTTCTGCTCTATGAGAGGCGTTGGTCTTGGCGATTTGTAGGGGATCTCAATGTGTAGATTTTTAACCAGCATGGTGTTCCTGCTTTGGGCAGAACCTTCTCCACAACCACTGAAATCACTTGGGACCCTGACTTTCCTCTATTAGTTTTTAATTGTGGAATTTGCTGCCCTTGCTGCTCCGGTGAAATTAAGATTGTTGACCTTCAGGGCTAATGTGAAGCCTATCTCTTCTCTCGGACCAAAAAGGATTACTTAGGAAGGGGGAGTTATTAGGAGCAGGTGAGCGATTAGTTTTTGAACTTGACATTGTGTCATTCTTGTCACATAGTATCCAGAAAAATAATATGTAAGGATTATATATTTTGTTCAATCTAAAAAACCCTATGATAAACCAAAACTGATGAATCCTGAAGTATCCACTCAGTTTTATTCCAGCCACCCAATTAGCCTGTTTCACCTGGAGGCAGTGCTGTGGACACAGGCTATTGCTGAGCACTTGATACAGAAGAGGGACCACAGAGAATGATTTTCCTGTGCAAACTTTAATGAGGATAAGGAGAAAGCAACACAACCCAGCCATGAACAGCAGCCAACAGGGATTTTTCTTTTCATTGTATCTATATGGTTTTGAGTCCCTGTGCCTTTAATGATTTACATCTCTGAAAGGCTTTTTAGAACTGCACATGCAGACCTTTTTCTATTAGAGCACCACCAGAAAATCTGTGTAAGCACAATGCACAGGGAAAAAAACGTCTTGAAAATATTATCCTGTAGAAAAAAAAAAAAAAAAGAAAAGAAAAAAAAAAAAAGAAAAAGACAAAATATTGCAAAGGGTTTCTGCCCTTTTCTGAAGTCATGAAACTTTGTTAATATCAGGGCTATGCAGACTGATTTATATTTATTCATTTAGAAAGGGAGTGGGTCAGTGTAAAGACAGCCTGGAAGCAGAACGGAAGATTGTATGACTAAAACCCTAGAAAACAAACAGATGAGGTTTCCTCCCTCTTTCCCATTCATGCCTTCTCAATCGTCTGCAATGTGGTGCCTTACAGTTAGCCCTGAAACTCCTCTTTGTAGATAGGGTTATTTTTTGATGTTGTTGTTTCAATAAGGACAAAAACATTTTGACTCAAGAAGACTGCATTATGCAGTGCCATGAGATTTGTACTTCTCCCCCACCCTTTCCCTGTTAGCTCAAGCTGCTTTGTAATACATTAAATGATACAACACAAAACATCTAATAGAATCTGAAATAGCTTGGGTTCTTAGAAACATGTAAAACAGCCTAAAATGAATATTGCTAAAGCTCTGTCTGATTTCCATATTCTTTCCACGTTGTATTTGTGTATAACAGGCTTCCAGGAATGTTCATGACCTTACAGCTGTCCCTTTTGTTTACAGTCCAGTGCTCTGTCCTTGAGATATGTTGCACACAGACATGAAGACAAAATCACGGCTTTAGGCCTCCACCTCCCTCCTCTGGAAAAAATAAATAAAGCCTATATAGGAGACATTGTCCAGTCAGTACTGTTGCAGATAGATACGTTTGATTAAAGCCTGGCAAAACGATCACGGATGGCAATAAAAGAAATGAAGCTCAAAAGGGAATGTAGCTTTATCTCAGGAACTTCCAGGACACTGCCTGTTAACGTTATTTTTTTTTGCTAATTATCTAAACCATTTATCTTTCTCACCTAAAAAATAAAAAACAGGCAGATGCACTTCTATGCAATTTGACTAGGTATTTTAAAAGACCCTTTTTTTTTTTGGAGAAGACACCACCCTGCTCACACACAAACAGCAGGCTTCTTATTTGGTGTCAGAGCAAACAACAACACCCATTTACAATACCACGTCACTAGTGTGGTGGGGACGTCAGGATTATTTTTGCTACTAGGCAAATTTTCATCTTCTTTGAGTAAATGTATTTTCTGCTGATATTCCTCTTTCTGGCAGGTGCTCAAAGCTTTCTTGTTCCAATGTATTTGCAGATGGCGCAGCCATGGGCTCTGTGTGGTGTCTGAGTAGACAGTGCACAGCCTGGGACAAAATTATGATCACTAATTCTTTTAGAACAAAGGGCATATGTGAGATTTCGATATCAGACACCTTGATACCAGCCCTGCTGTGCACAAGCATTGCCTAATATAACTCTGGTCATGGGGATGTTTGGGACTGAATTTGGCTGAGCCTGTATCCGGGACAGCCGTGGATTTGGCTGTGGGCTCTGTACAAAGAAGCTGGCCCAGAGGAGCACAAACCTGCTGTGCAGGTAGGAGAGCCGTGCAGTCATACTGACAGCTGCAGTGCCTCCTTGATGTTGCTTTCCAAAACCGATACGTTTCCTTGGTTTTCTTTCTGTGCTAGAAAATTTATCAGTTTTTTTAAGCAAATTGGATGGATGCCTGGTGGTTATTTATTACAAAGTAATTGTGCAATTTGTAGTGTAAAACCAATAATTTAGATTACAGTTCAAACTTTCTAGAACTTCCTGCTTATCTGGGAATGCTCAAATCCATACTTTGCTGTGGGATTTGAACATCATGAAAGATTTGTAACTGTAGGAGGGTGGAGGTGCTCAAGTTAATCAGTTCTTTTTGGAGACATGAAGCAGGTCTTTCAAAGCATTGCTAATATCCCATGTCTGGACAGTAGTTTGGTGTGTACATACCCAAGCAGCACTACTGGTAAGGACTGTTTCACAGCTCTGGTAACATTCCTGAAGTTCAACATTTATGAGCTTGTAACTGGATCTACAGACTTGCTGACTGCATGCTTCTGAACCTCTCCAAAGGCCCTGGCCAGGCTCCAGTCACCAACTTGCTGTGCTTCCTGGCGCAGGTTTTTCATCTGACACCATTACCTAAAAGTGGGGTCTTTCAGCACCCCTTCCTTTCATTTTCAGGACTGGCATTGGCCTGCCAGGGCACTCAATAAGGTTAATTATCTCTTTTCCCTGTCCTCCATCTGGTGGACTACTTTCCGCTGCACAGTCACAAACATAAACTACAAAATCAACACGCTTTGCAGAGGGATTTTAAGTGCAGCCCCTGTTGGGTTTAGCACAAAAAGTGGACATACTCAGGCAGCAGAAGCCAGCTCTCGCCTGAAGTCTGCTGTGCCTTGGCAGCACTTACAGCTGCTTTTAGGCTCTGGGTATGTGTCTTGCCAGGGCTGCAAGTTCCCTTTCCTCAAGCCCTCCTCAGCTGAGACCCTCTCCTTCCAGCATGCCAGCTAGCTTCAGGAGTTTACAGATTAAAAAATTCTTTTCCTCCCTTAAGAAGCTTGTCCTTTGCAGCGTTTCTTTTGGTCCCTCCTCAACTTCAGGTAGAGTTCACGAACAGAATGTTATTGGATTTCCCAAATTATCTGAACCTTTCCTGTTATTTACTGTGTAAATAAGTAGGTGTGTAAGACATTTGGATGAGGAGTAAAAATACAGTCCTTTTCCAAAACAACTTCAGTGACTCAAGAAGACATTTGGTTATAAAAACACAAGCAAAAATGTCAGTAGGACAAAATTTAAAGAGTAAATCACCTGTACATCCATTGCATCATGTTATCTAATTTTTGTTACGTGTGAGTTTTATTTACAGAAATATAATTAAAGAATTGGTGTCTGGTGAGGTTCTTTCGGAAGATTATTGTGTTTTATCAAATCCTCTTGTTAACATCGTTATCTCTTTTTTAATCTCTCTCTTAATAAATACAATTAGCTTGTTTTTATTGTTTATCTCACTTGTGTAGGGGCAGAGCATTTACTTTTGTTTACCAAACCAAAAGTAATAGTGAAAATGCACATGAAATATAAAGGAAGTCGTGAGGGCAAGCTCTAGGAAATATTAAGGTAAATGTCAAGACAGGTACAGGCACTGGGGATTAGAGTCACAGGAGCCTACAGAGCTTTAGTACAGCACCTCACGCAGACAGAGGGGTGCTGGTGCTTCATGTTCTAGCAGCTGATACGGAGCTGCTAAAGCTAAGAAAACCATTCCTGCGCAAAAGGCTAACGATGCAGAAAATCCAAATCCTTCTTGCCTTCCAGTGGCTCTACCATACTGTGACATAAGGGACTAGAAAGATCCAAATTGGTAAGTTTCAGGGAAAAGTTCTTGAACAAGTGTTCTGCTTCTGAACTGCAAACCATGTGGTGTCTCAGAGCCCAGATCCTGCTGCCCTAAAAATCAAAGTTAGTGCCTGAATGTGAACTTACCACATGCCTCTGAAATGTAGTATGAAATACACTAATATATGGAGATGTTCTCTGAAATGTATAAATGTGCTGTTCTCACTACTGTGCTGATTATTAGCAGTTCAGCAGTCACACAGTTAATGAGTGTAGGTGTTTGTCACGGACGTCCCGAGCAAGGTATGAGGTTCGTTGTTTCCAGTGACCTGCTACAGGAGGTGCAAAGAGATGTTAGGCCTGTCTTATAAATTATTTTTGTAAAATATATATCTGCGTTTATAAGATCTGCAAGGGCCAATCCTTCTTCTGCTGAGCAGAGCGCCCTTTATTTTCATTATGAAATTGTTAGTGGTGCAGGATGTTCAGCAGCACAAAAGAACGCGCCTTTCATGAAACAGCCTTCTGGTCAGTCCTTGCAGAGTCCCTCTGTCTACACTTTAAGGCAGAACATGGCTCTGGAATCTTTACATACAGCTAGATGAGAAGTGGACAAAGACAGACATCCATGAGATGTGCTGCTGTGCAAGTGAGAGCAGGGGTGGTCTGGGAGCTCAGGGGGTGTTGGTGTTGTTCCAGAGCAGGAGGAACTTCACCCTCACCTGGGGGTCTGAGCAGTGAGCATCAGCATGGGCCCTCCTGACTGGCAGCTTATTTAATGCAGAGATGATGCTTTATTTTTCCTCCTATGAATATCTGGCTGAGGAAGAGATGTATTGCCTCCTATTTTCCCGTCTCAGGGTATTTTGCAACACACTCCCAGATGAATTGCATAGCTGGGTTCATGTTGGTAATGTCAGTTTACCCTTTTATTTCCCCAAAGTAGTTCAAATAAGCTAAAAATTTTACTTGTCACTGTATTGCAGGGCAAGGACCTGCAAATCCTGGGGAACTTTAAAACTCAAATTACACATAAACCTGTGTACAATGTTGCTGTCAAATAAGAAAACAGAAACTAGAAAACAGTAGCATTTCTGTGGCCAGCATTTAAGATGCTTAGGGTGCTGGGAGGGAAAGAAAAAATAGTGGAAGCACTTGTCATAAGCTGGAAAATAGATTTTGTGCTTATAACATGACTAAGGCAAACAAGATCAAACAAGAGCTGAGCAGGCTTGTATGTAACTGAATGCCACATGAAGCGCAACTGCTGAAGGGATTTTGTGAGAGGGAGCAGGCAAGACAGGCAATGACAGCCTAAGTTCTGTGTTTTCTGATGACACTGGAGATTGCACTCGCTTTGGCAGCTGGTCTGGTGTTTTCCCCCATTGAAAATGAGCTGGGAGAATGCATTGTGTGCACCTATTGCACCTTTGGTGGCAGAGTCTGCCTATTCTAGATTAGACAAGTTCTTGGCAAACAGCTAACGTCCAGCCCTTTGTGCACAGTGACTAGCCAGGGTGAATGTTAGGGATATTGCAGAGCTGAATTGTCCGTATTTTATGTGAAATGTCTCAGGGTAGATATTTTTACTTTCCAGTTGCTTATTTAGTGAAATTAGCTTTACTTTTTCTGTTAGTTTATTCTTCTGTTTGCGTCCTGGGGTTTTTCTGTACGATCAAGTTACCATATGATTATGTTAGGCTACAGATGTATGCAGCATTAGCTGAACAGTATTATCATCCCACACTGATATTCTCGGTGAGCAGTAAGCAAAAGGGGAGGTTACTTTCCAGTGTACTGAGTGCATCCACATATTGCAAAGTTGCTAGCACGCTGTGATATTACATCCTGTCTTTGTTGTACAATAACTTTCTCATGGAAAAAAGCCCTCATTCAACTTCATTTTATATGTAGAGATTACTTTCTTGACAGGGAAATGCAGTAAGAAGCTCCTGACATGCAAATATTTCAGAAGGAAGAGATAGGCACAGGAGCTGTCTTGGTTTCCATATTCATTTTTCTATGATCCAGCACTGAGCCATCCTCAAGCATATCCCTTGCCTGCCCACCATGGTCACGGTTCAGTCATTCAAGCCACGCTTATGGCTTGTTTGAACCCTGGGAGGCTGATAACACACATGTTTTCAGAATTATCCTTACAAGGAATATGAGATTTTCTTGTACATTTTTATACCTTTAAGTGGGAAAATTGATGGCAGCAAAGTCTGATACTGACCAGGTCAACCTGCAAGACAGAAGTGGAAAAATACCAGAAGGTTCTGGGGCCTTCTCTCTGTTTTGTCACCTATAGTCTAGGGAAGAACGAGTAGGATATCTATAGTGTTATCAGGCTGTGTCTTAATGCTCTTATGACCTACTATGTTTTAAGGCGGTAAGCCAGAATACCTGCAAGATATACTAAAAAATGAGTTGCAAGGATTGCTTTTTACTACCCTTTAAGTAGTAAGGTAAGGACCATCTGTGCAAGTCATCATGGTGTCATTACATTAGTCTGTTTGTAATTGGTGATAGCTAAAAATATTTTTCCTGTCCTTATTTTTAACATTGAATCCAGGATACGCTATTTTCGCAGAAGAAAGGGACGTTGATTGGGTTTAAATATCATCATAGCAAAAGCAGTCAAAGCAGAGCCTACTGAAAACTGCCTTCCAGGATGCAGAGTAGGTAAAAGCGGTGACACAAATCCCTCCTCTGGTACCTTCGTGCTAGATCTGCAGCTTTGTAGAATATAGTCACTTGTACTCTGCTCAGCAGCACAGTCCTGTATCCTGACAGCTGAGTAATGTTCTGCTCACGTCTTCCTTTGTAAAATGAAAAAATGTAGATAATTTAATATAGATGTGACAAGTACAAGATAGATTTCTACCCAGCACAGTTCACTGCTCAAAGTATTAGGCTGAAAACCTTCTTTATAGATAGCCAGATTCTTAAGTTCTCCCCCATCACCACCAAGCTCCCCCCCTCAAAAAGTGAACACAATACAAAGAAAAATTTAAACTAAAACCTGAATTTATTCTTTGAAAATTTAAGCTGGAAAAATTTTTATGTCTGTTTTTCCAGAAAATAAAACAACACCTTTTTTTTTTTTTTTTTTTTTTTTTTTGAAGAAACTCTGCCCTGAATCACAGGAGCAGTTTACTGCTACTTCTTGTGGCTGTTGTGGTTGGAGACTGAAGTAAGCTTATTGCATTTTTCGGCAGAGCACATCAAATCCTGTCAATCCAAATTACATTTCTGAGTATGGCAGAGTACGCAGTCTGATTTCACTTGCTTCTTAAAGGAAATGCTCTGAACAATTCCCATACCTACATATGTGTTAGTAGTGGTGACATACAGAATGCCAAGCACCATTGCTCCATCCTGAAGCTGTGACATTCAGCATGGCTGCTGCTCCCCGGTGTGAAGCCCCTTCAGGGGCCAGGTGGCATTCAATCCATCCGCTCCAGGCACAGGTTGCTCGAAGCAAGCTCTGCTGCCTCAGCCAGCAAGGCACCTCCCTGTTGCCCAGAGAGCTCGGAGGGGAGGCAGAGCTGGCGTGGGACGTCTGCGAGCCTGTGAGTGGTGACCTGGTGTTGAGGTGAGCAGAGTTTAGGAAGGGACCTGGCACCACTGAGGAAGCTGCATCCCTGGTGGCAGCAACATCAGACTGACTCTGGAGAGGGAGAGGCTAGCATGCAGTTCAGCTCCCCCAAATCCCCAAAGATTTCCAGTTGTAACATGGGTTTATTGGAATCATCATACTTCCTTTTAAAATCAGTGTTGTTAATGATCCGAACTGTTGTGTCCCATCACTACATTGAATGTACAGCACCTATTGCTGTTGTTTTCCAAGGATATCCATTTAATGCCAGCATTCAGCACATTTAGGACAGTGTTTGGAAAATATTGTGAAATAGCCTTTTTTTTAATCAAGTTTTTTTTTTTTTTTTTTTTTTTTTTTTT
>VXAV01009736.1:708545-733357 GCA_013399715.1 Alectura lathami
ATTTTATTTTATTTTATTTTATTTTTTTAACCATATAGTCATATCCATGGTTCTGCAGGTTTTTACAGACACCTAAATAAGCAACATCCTTCACTCTGTTCTTTGTTGAAGCTGGAATGCTGGAAGAGTTGCATTACAGCTGGACTTTTCATCATCACAGAGGACACCAAAAGAGAGACAACTTTTGTTGTCTCTCATACTCTTTGTATAAAAAGCCTTAAGAAATATTGACAGTCTCGTAATAAAGTCTGTTTTCAAGGATTTGTTGTCATTTCAGAGCTCCATAAAAATTTTAACCTCTCTCTCAGAACTTCACTTCATCATAGAAAGCCTTTTTTATTTATTTATTGGGTTCAGATAAATATTGTTATTTTACATACACTGAGGCTTTGTCCGTACCAGTTATGGCGACAGTGTTGTCATCTGTTTTCATTTTTTCATCTGAAAAAGATTCTGTTTGATAGTGGCTGAGAGGAATTATTCCTCTGTACAAAAGTTGATTCTGTGCTTCTCACTGGCTGGAGATAAGGAGAACATTCTCAGATATTGTAAGTTGTCACAGCTCCATCAACTCGTGTGCTGATTTAGATGATGTGACTTACTAACTGTAACCATACACATTTGTTCTAATCGCCAATGATCTTACTGTCAAATAATGTGAGATTTCTATCATCAAAGCATTAAAGTTAGGCATTATCTTTGGAAGAACACTAATTTGTATGTTTATTTTCATTCATAAGGAAATGTGTAATCAATTCTTTCTACCCAGTTCATTTTAATTAGGTAAATGCCTGGATCTATATTAATTATGACTAAATCTTTAATTTTATTAGGTAGATATGATCTAAACACAGCAGGGTCTTGTACATTGGAACATCTCTGTAATGGAACTTCTTTTATATCCTAAAGTTGGACTGTGTCCCAGCGTGCATCATTGGTATTGAAAATTCATTATTTATGAGTAGCATATCCCCCCCATCAGTTTTGTAGGAGTTTAAAATATTTTACACGAGATATTTAATTCTCTCTGAATGCTGTCCTGAGTATTGTATTCCTTAGCTTCTAGTCAATAATGGCAATTATGTAGGATCTGTCATATTTTCTTTATTTTTTATTTGATCTCTCTTCTACTCTCCATCACCTGAGTTGTCATCCTGCCTTCAGTTTGCAAAGTTAATATTTTGCTAAAATCATTGGCAAATTAAATAGAGAATTTTAAGGACACAGCTACTTACATCAGTTGCAACTGTTAACATACGAGACTCATTTCTGTTCGTGTGGATTATGACAGAGAAACTCTGGCACAGAACGGGTCACATCATACTTTAGAGTTCACTTATTTCTCTTTTGTATGCTTTATACCCTTGGTCAACAATTTTAAAGAAAGTGATACACGTATAATTTAAGATGTTATATGGCTCATTAACTGCAGCATAGCTGACAGTCGGGTTTCCAAGACTTGTTTCTTAAGTTAGCAGTTTTATGGCACAGCCTAAGATACTTCAGACCCCAGATGTGCAAAGGAATAAAAGAATGAGAGCACTCTTTCCTGCTCCTGTTCCCAGCCTCCCTGAGGAGCCGCAGTTATCCTTGAAAGCTTCTCTGCTGATGAACTATTAGTGCAAGGAGCAGCCTCCCCAGCTGCCCCTAGGCATAGCAGGATGGAGGAGGGCTTTTAGAAATTTAGGGAGATGAGGCAAAGGTGCTGGCTGTGATCTTTATCTTAAATCCCAGAGTTCATGCACTCAGAAATGCTACAACCTGAGTGGATGCTGTAGCTGATGTGCACCCCACACAAGCTACCTCAGCTGAAACCAGTGAGTTTGCGCCACTCTACCAGGGAGCCAGAATATGAGGGTGCATTAAAAAGCAGATGAATGGAAGTGGGCTTATGCCTGCTGAAAGAGGGGAGCCAG
Source organism: Alectura lathami (assembly GCA_013399715.1). Taxonomy (NCBI): domain Eukaryota; kingdom Metazoa; phylum Chordata; class Aves; order Galliformes; family Megapodiidae; genus Alectura; species Alectura lathami. The sequence continues at coordinate 710,462 of VXAV01009736.1, forward strand.
TCTGCAGCTGCATTAACTAGGAACATGCAGCTTAGTAGTTTTGGGCTCTCCTGGTCCAGGTCTGTCACTACAGTGAAGAGACTTTTTCATGAAGGGCAAACACCCGTGGAGCGGAGGGAAAATGACTTGTGTGGCTGGCCACGTGAGGTTTCGCTGCAACCCCAGCTCAAGCAAGGAAGTCTGAGCTATGATTTTTTTTCTGAGTATTTTTGAGGCAGTCGTGTATCTTCCGTGATGAAGGGAACCCGAAATGAAGAAACTCAGCACTGCAACCAGCGGTGAAGTGCCCGACTATAAATAGTGTGCTTCAGTCAATTTTAATCTGCAGAGAAAGCTTTTATCTCCTTACAGCCCCTTCTCTGCTTTTGACTCCTTCTGTAAACTGCTTCCTCAAAGATCAGTTCAAACATATAGACAAACACATTAACTTATTAAGGAATAATTATGGTAGCATAAACAACGGAATAAATGATAGAACATGTTGAGAAATAAACACATACTAATGCAAATGCTGAGATTTTTAATGTCCTGCTCCAACTGTACTTTTACTGCAGTCATTCAGGGTAGTCTCACCTGTTTTACCTGTTGCCTTTTTATTTTCATAAAATGATAAACTACAATTATGCTTTGCTTTTCAGTCATACCTATTACATCATAATATACACTGAAGGCATAGCGTATGAAAAGAGCTCAGTTCACCCAACTATTTACACGTCTAACTTCAGACATGTACCTTTTCCTACCTTAAGCACTCACTGACTTGAAGCCTACTTTCTCAGAAGGTGTCTTTTCCTCTGTTTGGCTGTTCTCTGAGTCCATGAAATATATCCATCCTAGTAAGAAAAGCTGAAGGGCTGTATTCACACACCCATCGCACAAATGTTGTTTGTACCTGTGAAGCTGTTTGGGCTGTTGGCTGCCCTGCTTGATGTGTGTGCCCTCTTAGGTGCCCTAGCTGAGAAACAGCTTTGAAAATGGAAGTAGAGATATCAAGACCAAAAATACATAAATTGGAAGTCTTGTCAGCTAATACCTCTTGCTTTAATGAAAATAAAGCCTGCTGACACAGTTGGTCCTGGCAAGAAGGCTTTCTGCAGTGTGAATGGAGCAGCTGCTGCTTATCAGGGAGGGAAATCGATGACTCAGCATTCATCAGAAGCATCCTGCTGGTCACCACTGCCAAGTGCCGAGTCATCGATTTTCCTCCCTGCCAGGCGTAGACTGCTCTATTTTCTTTACAGCAAGATTTAAACTGTTTCCAGTGCTCTGTATGCAGCTGTCAGCTCCCATTGGTAGGTCTCAGTAGCAGCATCCCAACACATGAATTGTTGTTGGGGGATAAATCTCAAGTTCACCCAGTGTAGCTTTTTCAAAGTGCCTGAAGGTCAGCATGTCTGAATCTACAAATCACCCCTCGTGCCACAGTCAGCCTACATGAGGTGTTCTGCTTGCCATGAACTCACTAAATATTTTTTTCTTTTGAAGTGGCAAATGGAACACAATATGCATGGCTCACAGATTCGCAGTCACTGAAACAAATCCAACAGCATGCAGTTGTCATCAAGAAATATGTCTAGGAAAACCTCTATAGCCACGCAGTTTCAGCACAGCACGCTAGTACCAACCACTTCTTCAATATTCAGACAAAGGGATTGCCATATATAGTGCACGTTAGAAGTGCTGCCCTTTGATTTCTCCTTCTAAAAGAAATCACCCTTACAGCTGTTCTCTATTGTCCCTCGGTGCTGAATATCTTCTTTATTTAAAGAGACCCTGGGAATCAAAAATAGAATCAGAAAGGGGTCTTTGTCTGCCAGTATTAAAATCTTGTGAGTCATGTTTTCCTTCACAAAATTCTGTCAGAATTCAGCTCACAGTTTGAACTTCAGGAATACTGTGAAGGTGACTACAAACAATTATATTCATTTACAATTTGAAAAGCTCATTTAGGCTGAAATATGTGATATATTCATGTACATCTCTTTTCTGTTTCATTTAAAAAGAGCAACAGAATTAGAGTTGAAGAGTAAAGCTTGAAAGCTTTCAGTTCCCTTCCATTTTCAAGATGCAAATGAAGTGAATTCTGAAATCTGCAAACCAGCTTCTACTTACTTATTTTAATCTAAGAAACAGCACATTTACTAGATTATTTACTTAAGTAGAATATTTATTTATACCCCATGTTGTAGTTGCAATGATTTTCAGACCTGTAACATTGCCATTCTCTCCAGAAACAAGGAAATATGCAAATAAGTTGTTATTTATAATAGCTGCAGCTTGCTATGTTTGTAAAATAATTGTATTTGCCAGTTAATTGACCTTGTGTGCACAATAGGGACAAAAATAAAGAAATGATGCATGAAAATTCAGAGTAACACTGGATTGGTTTGGAAATGTATATTAAATGTTAATTTTCAAAAATAGTAAGCAACCAATTGCTGCTGTAACGAACCTTCCTATTTCACTCTGGCAGCCATGCTGTGTTAGCATGATATATTGAGAGTCCAGGCAGACATCTGAACACCACGATCGCAGTGTTTGCACTGCAGTGAGTGCGCTTTTGGTTTGATTTTAAATTTTCGTCTCAAATGTTCTCCCAGAAATGCAGATGTTGTCATATTTGTCGGTCTTGTTAAAATCTTTGTCATGTGGGTGCCAGCAAATGTAGTAACGCCTAATAAATTATGTAGAGTATTGCAGTGTGCTGTACTTGTATGGCCATTTCAATACACTGTAATTGTTTTCCAACACTTCCCCCACAGGTTAGTCTGGCTTCCAACAGAGGGAGAAGTGAATAACAAGCCAATCAACATGCAAAACATTGAACAGAGCAGCTCAGCACACAGCCATCAGCCAAATGCGAGATTAACATGTGGCTGCAGTCAGGACAGTGACTCTTTACTCTTGGCTTTCTCAGCTTTGCATGACTTCGCCCTGTAGCTTCTGAATCACGTTTCTGTTGCTTACCGGACAAAACAAGTTGTTACACATGTCAGAACAGGGTGGATTATACAGTAGGGCCAGATCATGCTCACTGCAAGCTCCCAGCTAGGGACGTGGTTCTGCCTCTGTTGGAGCTTTGGAGCAGTGTCCAGAGGAGCCAACCCCGGTCCTGGGGCTGAGCCGTACCTGCCAGTAACGCTGGGACGCGGCCCATGCCGTATCACCCTGTTGTGGATTTAAACAGCAGTTCAAAAATGAAAATCTCCATCCTGTATTACAAATCCCCTGAGGCATCCAGCAGGTTTTTTGTGTTTTTGGGGTTTTGGGTTTTTTGGTTTGGTTTGGTTTGGTTTGTTTTTTTAGCCTTTGCAGGATCCACATTAGCTACTCTTAGACTGGATGGATAACAGCCCATAACTGGGCTCAGTTCTCTAGCAATCGGGTATCTACAAGTTGGGAAGCATTGGCTTTTGCTTGTGTCAGTTGGTGCCTTTCTGTGAAACATGCAAAATGTTTTTTCTGTATCTTTTCCAAAATGGAATATTTTACAGTCCTGCTCTAGTGCCAGTGCACCCTTACGAAAGGAGCTAATCTGTGCTAATGATTGTGTAAGGATAAAATGAAAAAAGGAATACTGTAACTTCTCTTCTCTGAATTTGTGGCATTACAGTTCTTCCCATGGCAACACAGATAGTCAGATGGTTAGGCAGCAAAGTACAAGCTGGAAGAAAAGGCAAACAATGACAGAGAAAAAAACCACAGAGAAAACAATGCCATTTTCTCTAAAAGTAGAAGAACAAAATAGTAGAAGAAAATCCCTGTAAATGGTAGTCTGCTTGTAAAGAATATCCTTCAATGTGTGTTCATTTCTTTCTGTTAAACTAGCGTGTCTAAAACATATACAGAAAGCCCTTTTATATCCCATTATACTGTACACTAAAGCATTCGGGTCTAATACTATTACTGATAAAGAAACCAAAAGCATATTTACAGAGACTGAATGTCTATAAAGAGCAGATCAAGCAACTCTCTTGAGAAAAGAAACTCCCATATCAGATTATTGTGTGAAAAAAAATAGCCTGCTCATCTCAATTACAGCACCAATTGGGTTTATTTAAAAAGGAAGTCATTCTGGTTTTATATCATAAAATCACTTTTCTTAAGCCTGTAAACATCCAATAAATTAAATTTTTAGGTAAGATCCATTTTGAAAAAGATATTATGAAAAAAATTCAGATAATAATTAGAGAGGATTTAATAACATCATAACTGACTAATGCTAGCACGCAGTAAGTACACTCAATTAGATCCTTCAGCGGAGTTAGTGTTTTACCTCATGTCCTTTGACAGTTCCTTTTATAAGCTAAATTGCTCAGGTCTATCATTCCTACAGCAGGGAAGGCTATAGCAGAAAAGTTCTGCTTGTAGTCTCTTCAGGTCATAGGTAAAAATTCTTTAGCAGTGAATGTCAGGGTAACTGTGCAGCAGAGCCAAATACAAAGTAATATTGTGGAGCTCTGGATATTCACATCTGAAACACAGAAGGAAGTTACACTATTTATTGTAAACATAGACCAGTTCAATATTGTTAATGGTATGGAATATTAAAGTTTTTCCTTAAAAAATGTGTTCATACTGTGGCTCACATTAATTTCAGTACTCTGCTGAACACTGTAGGTGCCAAAATCTACCAAAATTAGTAAGTGTCTTTTTATTACAGTGCACTTTGAGCCAGACCCTGGAATTAATATCATGCATGGTTGTGCAATTTACCTCTGAACAAAAATGAAAGAAATGTTATCCTGAATCTGGTGAGAGAGAAGAAAAGGTGGTGGGCCAAAGTCAGAAGCACTAACACAGCCCAAGCTATATTCCTTAGAACTAAAACCACTACTTTAATACTTGAATCTTTTCTAGTGAGATTTAATTTAATTTTTAATAACTTCAGGGCAGGTTAATGAGGGTCTGCTTCTGTAGGAAACAGAAGGTATGTAAAATGTGTCAACCCCAAACCCTAGACAGACCATTGCAATACTTCAGGGCTTTAAAGTCCTGAATCAAACTTCATGTTGGCCATTCTTGCTCTTAGAACTGATGCTGTAAGCAGCTGCTAATGCGTGGTGCAGCGTTACCATACCCAGCAGCTGGGACAAAGTAGGCTGGTCGTGTTGAAAAAGACTCCAGCAGATTACCTGCAGACCAGGTGTGTAGCCAAGGTACATTTCTGTCTGTACAGTGGAATGTGAAACACAACAGAAGTATTTTTAAAAAAGTAGAAGAGGAAAAATACAAATACAGGCAAGCAGAACTGCCTCTGAAATAGGGTATATATGAAAATTAAGGATCAGATCCCACATAGGAACAATCTTTAGGAGAGAAAAGGGAAGATCAATAGTGTGATCACTTCCATAGGCATTTCTCAGGTGCCATTAGTAAGCCTCTGTTTAGCCGCAGAGCTATGGTTCCTAATGGCTGCAGCTGGAAATGTGGCGTGTGCCCGTGTGCCTGCCAAGCTCCACCTGGAAGACAAACAGACAGACAGTCGTAGTGGGCAGAGTCAGAAATTAAAAGGGGATTTTTTTCTTTTTGAGTGAGAGGGATTTGTGTATGTCAGACATATGTATATGTCTGACAAAAAGTTAGCACTTAAGTACCTATATAATTGCATGCATTTATATTTGTGGAAGTGTCTTATTGCCACTGCATCGCTATTAAAATGCAAAACAAGTGCAAGCATGTTATGTTTATTAAACCACTAAAAAAATGTTCAGACAGCATTATGACTTAGGTTTCAAAAGCATAGAAATGGGCAGAGAAAAGAAAGGGGAGGAATCAGAAACCGAATTCTGTTTTCTCTTTTTTTTACTGAGTTACTGGAGCAGATAGGGTGGTTTATATAGTCCTTTGAGATGTCTGCAGTAATGATCTTGCCTTTTAGAATAAATGATCTCAAAGTGCATTGCAAATTTAACAGTTTGGTATCAGACTTCAGTGCAAGATGACTGCAGCTGTATCTGAGATGTGCTAAGAAAATGGTTCACAGCAAGGGAAGAGTACCTTATTTTTTCACCCTAAGAAACTGCCAAGGAATCATAGGTGTGCAGAATGTAATTATGCAGACTGAAATTAGGCCAGTTCACTATGGCTAATTCCTTGTCTTTTACAGCAAGTGCCATAGGATCTTTAATGCCACAGATGATTAGGTTGTCAGCTTTATGTATCATCTGCAAGTTGGCAGCTCTAGTAGCTTACCCAACAATGTGTCCAGTTCTCAGAGCACAGGGATAAATCCTGGTAGGGTGACATGCAGCATTTCTCCTCAGTTCTTGCTGACCCCATGCTCCCCATCAGCAGAGCTGCAGATCTAGTGCCATCTCATTCATGCTTTCAGCATAAAGTTTCCATTTATTAAATCAGCCCTTCCATCATCATCATTTCTGTCCTATTCATACATCATTTCTAGCTATTGTAATACCTCTCCTCGAGATTTAAATTACTGTGACATTGAATAGCTTGTGCAATCTGAGCAAAGAGTCCTAAGCTATCAGAATAGCTTTATCTAAAATATACTTACAAACAAATGAAAGGAAAATGTTGTTTGTGTTCTTCTTGTGTTTTGTGAATAAGAGTTGCGCAGGAAGAGAACTATTCAGCACTGAGTGCATTCTGGCAGCAGCCAGATGCAGCCCCAGCAGTTGAGGGAAGTTGCTGTGACTCCAGAATGAGCTCAGCAAGTCCTGGAAATGTTCTGAACTGTCCAGTTCATTTCATATCTTCAAATTTTGGATGATGACTAGGGTATTGGCTAAAGACCTGATAACATTGCGGTTGTTTTTAGCTTTTAGATGTCTCTTCTAAATCCAAGGGTTAATTTCGTTCTGTTGCTAATTCACCTTTCTGGGTAACGTCCTTGCCTCCTTCTTTTACAAATCTTTAGTCAGATGTTGTCAGTCCAGCACATATCCAGATTTTAACTTTAAAAAAAAATGGTATTGCTGCCATTTCTTTGCATTAGAACTGTTAGATATTGTGCAACATCGCAAACTGTCTGCTCTGAGATCATGAGATACAAGTAGGCCATGGGGAATCCAGCACACGCTTAAGCCAGTAACCAGAGATAATCCTCACACTGCAAAGATTGTTTTGCAGAGGCACTTTTAGAGAAAATGTGTAAAAAATGATGTTTTCAAGCTAAAGGCGGGGGGGACTTCCACTTGTGTTTTCTGAGGCTCCTGTGCAGCTAAGGGCAAAGCTCCCAAGGCGCATCTCCTTCTCCTTGTGTGCACTAACGGTGTCACCCAGAATGCTGCTGAAAGAGGCAAAATGGGGAGTGCTGACATCTATATTCCCTAATATAATGTGCAATGACCCAGCTCTGGTGTATAAGTGACAGTAAACCCTTGTTTACAACCGGTGTGGGAAAAGGGAATGAGGAGCAATTGGAATTTAGGTACGTTTTCAAATGACATTGAAGTTGTGTTTCGTTACAGTTTCAAAGCCCACATTGCATGTCAGCTTTTGATGAATATAAGTTCAAGACAGGAACATCTCATTCATACTTTTAGTAATTTTGGTACAAATTTCAAATGGATCACTGGGAGTGACTTTCCCAAACCTGTCAGTTTGTCAGCTCCTGGCAATGAGATTCTCACTCCATTCGAGCCCGTTCGTTCTTTTCCTTGTGCTCCATTTTGCCGTGTGCCTCTCTGTGTTCTGTGACGCATCAGTTGTAAATTGTACATGGTGGTTCATAAGGGAAAAGGGAGAACCCACCTGGTGGGCAGACACAAGCGTTTTCAATGCCTGCCAGTTACTCTCTCTCAGGAAAGGTGGTAACAGTGGCTGAACCCAGTGGGGCTGGCACCATGCCTCTCGCAGTTCAGCTGGCGCTGTATGTGTATATATGTATGTGTAAAGGGTACGTGGAAGACAAACCCGGCTTCTGGTATTTACCGCCTGTGTTTCTCTGTCTTTCAGAAGGGCAATAATTCGTTCTTGTTTTTACCAATAAGATGTTGCATCATAATAACTTGATCCAGACTGCACACACCTTCCTTTTCCAGGTGGTCTGATCACAGGAAGATGTTTTCCAATTCTTAAGGAAGGCTGCTCAGAATGGAGACTGGTAGTGCTGTTCTCCTTTTGCTGTAGGAGTTCCCGTGTCTGTGATTTGGTTGTGTGCGATAATTTAAGCACAGATATAGAAACACTTCCTAGCTGGATCTCTGGAAGTAGGCTAGCAGCATTCAGTCGTGGTTTCATGGGGAGGAATCCAGGCTAAGCGTGCCGAAGGCACCCTTCCCCCACCGCTCTGCAGACGCGGGCAGGCACACACACAGTATTATCTCTGTTTGCCTTACTAATGTCATTGTGCAATATTCCATTTTCCTCTCTCTTCTTGTCCCCAGGGTCTGTAACAAACCCCGGCTGGACCTTTTATCCACCCACTAAGTCCAGATTAATTTATTATACTCATCTAGTTTTTGAACTGTTCCTTCTAAATGTGTGATGGGGCTTAGGGCTGTGCAAAGGGGATTCAAGGATAAGGGGAGAAAACATCCTCAGGCTCTGGCTTACAGTGAAAGGTTGTGTTACAGTGCGAACACCTCTGCTATTATTATGCATAGCCATGGAAGATGATGCAGGAGGAATGGCTGATTAGAGCTCATATTTAGCTAAATTAACATCTCAAGTCCATTTTTTTGTTATACATCTGAGTTCATCATAATCTAAAAGCAAATATTTGCCTTTAATATCTCTGATTTATGCATAGAATACAGTGTACTGTTCATTTCCTTCTTAATTATTATTATTTTTTTTAAACAGCTTCCAGGCAGAAAGTCAAAGCCTGCTGTGTTTTATATTATACTCTGCAACTCATTTTCCTGTTGTTTTTTTTTTTTTTTAATAAAACATCTAATTAATCCATGTAATCTGAATACTTTCTGCTTAAACTCCAAGTACTCATGAAAAGAAGTGAATGAAAGTGTAGCTAATTTGTCGTGCCTCTGAAAGTAGTAGGTAGGTGAAAAATGTAGGGAGATGAATACTTTTTCACTTTATGCCTAGCATGTGAATGGTGACTGAAAACAGGTGATAACTGGTAACTACAGGTGGAAAATGTCTGAAAAAAGTTCTTAAATGGAGTAGAAATTACACTCCTAAATTTTACCATCTCATTTTTGTGCATTGTATTGCATAAGATGAACCAGAAGGTCTTGCATTTGTAGCAATAAAACTGCTATTTCTTTTCCATTTGTGGGAGGTTTCAACATGACCTTTTTATAGGATCCTGATATAAAGAAAGCTTGAAATATTTTTGCAGCTCAGGCCTGTTTATCTCATGTTGAACACTATGAATGACTAGTTCTGTTAGAAGTTTCTTTATCTCTGTACGACTCAGCATCTTCCCCTGGGGAAAACACAAACAAGAGGAAGGGGAGCTAACCATGTCTTTAGAAATTAAGACTGTAACTTCAGGTGGCAAAGTCTGAAATCAAGAAAAGGGACTAGAGGACTGTGCTTTTTGGTGAATTATCACCAGTGCAATTTTTAATGGAATGTTTGTCAGGCTTTTTCATGAAATACCAGCAGCTCTTTAACATCTTTAAATTATTACCTTGACAATTTCCAGTAACAAGGAAGTTGAAAATCGATGTAAAAAATATCACCATAGTAAGAGTAAAAAGATGCCTCCAAATGGTAATGTACAAAACCTCACAAGGGAAGGCTTACTTGCCTATGAATCTTTCCCAGTAGAAATATTATAAATCATACATAAGTCAGGGTATGAGTGAGAAAAAGAAAAATATTTATCAAGATACAGTTTAGAATTACTTAGTGTTCATGGCATGGCACAGACAAGTGCCAACAGAACGTGTTTTTTGAGCATGTCACAGTGTCCTGGGTGGAAGCTTAGCAGTCCTCTTTTTTTTTTTTTTTTTTTTTTTTTTTTTGGGAGGGGTGGGGGGAATAAAAAAGCATTAGATACATTTCTCTGTCACCTTGTGCATCTGCACCAAAAGCAGTCATAGCACCTCCCATGAAGTGGCTGTGTACCAAATAGAGAGTCAGATCCAAGTCTCACCTTTGAGTCAGTGTCACGTCTGTAGCATGGTCTTACTTCTATCTGTTTTTGCAACTGAGACCACCACCAACAAATTCTGTATGTCTTCCCCTCTGGCACAGAGTTGGTCTTTCACATTTAGAGCCCAGCATGAAGCCTCAGCCCTGTTGTGGCAGTGGCAAAACTCCAAATGACTTAAACGGTAGCAGCATCCTTCTGATCCCCCTGTTTCGCCAGCTGCAAGATACCATTTGTTCTTGGCAGTGACTATTTACNTTGTTCTTGGCAGTGACTATTTACACTGCAAATGCAAATGGGCACATTTAATAACACCCAGGGACGTCAATGTTATCAAATTAGTAGATAACCTATCTATAATTTTGTGAGATCTAATCTGAAATTAGTATGGGGACTATCATCACTGATAACATACTGTGGCTTAGTTCCCATTTACACTCAGGATCACTTTGTCTACATATTACACTGAAGAGTAAAAAAGAAAATTGTCTCCATACTTCACTGGAGTTTTATATGGTGAATGAGATATAGCAGGTAGCAAGAACAGCACATGGCTGGCATGGGAAAATTAAATTACAACAAAATAAAGCTTAGCAGAAAGGCTTCAGCTATGTTTCCTCAATACCAGCTCTGTCCTGGACTGGAAGCTGCTAGAGATACATACCTTCTCCTTCGTAGGTATGAGTGGGGCCTTGAATGAGTAATGGTGACTGCATCAGTTCTCCAAGCAATACATGCACTTTTATCCGTAGTGTTTTCTAACTAGTTCTCAACTCAACAAATGTTCACAAGATCATAGAAACAGCTAAGAGTGAACACTGCATAGGCCTAGATTAGTTTCTGGTGCAGCTGAACCCAAAATGATAAATGCAGTATTCCACCGAAAGCTCTTTAAAACGTGGCAAAGAAAAGAAGGGTTTGCCAGCAAGTCTGAATTTTAAGTCATGACCAAATCGTGCACTTGTATTGCAAAAGCCTCATGTATTTATCTACAAAATTCCTTCATTCTCATTCGATACTTTCTCATTTCAGCATCACCATATCTCTTCACTGGCCTTCTTCTCCAGCATGTTTCATGGCAAAAACCTGTTACAACAAGTTTTACATACGACTGCTTGGCAGTCCTGTCCACATCTAATTTTGGAATGACTTATTTATAAATACTGATTTTAAAATAACAAACCTGTGGTTTTAAAATATATTTTTGGTGTATATCCATACAAAAGAAAACTAGGTGTAACAAAAAGCCTACTAGCACACTAAGGAATGTTTTACGACAGCAATGTCACCTTGTTAGCAGAAGTGTGTTTACATGTGGGTTTGCAGCAAGCGTGCAAATGAGCAGAGTTTATGAGCATGTGGCCCCACTACATTTTGATTCTTTCCAACCATTCCCTCTTCCATTTTTTTTTTATTAATTGGGTTTTTCCCTCAACTTATAGATTATTTCTGTAGTAGATTTTAATTACTATGTGGTAATATTATATTGTCTTAGTATTAGCAGTGGCATAGATCTTTAAGAGATGACTTAAATCCTGCTGTTCCTAAAGTGATGCATAGCACGTACACTTGTACTGTTGGTTTGGTGTAGACACTTCATTTACATCCATCTGGCCAAAGGCAGGCATCATTTTGTTAAGGAGCTACGAGAAGGAGGGAAAATGTAAAATAATGTGATAGAAGTTGACCTAAAATAGGGAGCTGGTAAGATCTCAAGTCACCTGCCAAGGTAACTCCACATGGAGCCTCCAGAAAAGATTGCAGATGACACCGGAATTGTCGTTCAAAAGGTTCATGTTTTAATTTACACAAGGACAGAGGGGTGAATGCTAGGCTATTTACGAATTCAGCTGTGCCCTATTTCAGTCTGAGACAAAGTCACATTGCATAAAGATAATGCTGTATGCCTGATTCAGGTAATTTCTGACAGTTTCCATTCCTCTCTTCTCAGCTTGCTTTGGTAGAAGGCAGATGACGCACCAGTGGCTTGGCTTCTGTGTTCTCTAAGCATACTGCTTGAGCAAGTACAACGAAAGCTGGTAATTTTCCTACTCTTGGAGCACGTCCGCTTTTTATTTCGTGAGCGGCATAGCTGACTTTTGTGATCTATAAAACCCTGGAAGAGCAGCTGGCCAAAGCAGTAAACTGGCACAGGTGCTGGCAAGTTGCTCAGGTCCTGGTCCCAGCTGGCAGGTTGGATGGGCTGCCTGCCTGGGCTGGGAGCTTCTCAGAAAGGGAGGTACAGGAAGGCTCCATGGGCAGGGATTTCGGGTTCTTACAAACAGCTGAGTACTGCTGCCTAACCTGCAGGAGATAGGTGGTGCTGGCAGCTGTCCCGTTCTTGCACTGAAAATAGAAGCTTGTTCTAGAGGGTTTTTACACCAGAATGCTGGTAGCTGTTGCCCTGCGTGATGAACTTACGTGTGATGCTGCCTGCTGACGTGCAAGGTAAAGGCATTTTTGTTACTGATGCAACCTTGACGTTATTCTACCTTGGAGCAGCACAGAATTCATACCAGTCCTGAGGTTACTTACTAATCCTTCGTCTGCTGAGGTGTAAGTTCTGCTGCTTCCTCCAGTCTTGCTGTATCATAGGATATAAGAAATCTCTCTGGAGCTGTTCCACTGCAAAAACAGAGACAACCCTTGCAGAGGTTCACCATACCATACCTATTGCTCCTGTATGTAGTACTGCAGGTCTTCCCCATGTAGAGGTGTGTCTCTTTCTTTCCTTAAAGAGAAACAAAATAAGGGAAATCCTAAAGCACACCAAACTTCCTTCATTTCAGTTAGAAGTGTGCATGTGAGAGCCATTCTATAACGGGACTCAGCATAATTTTGGAGGAAAAAAAAATATAGCTTGTTTATCTTCCTGATTCCATCAGGAAAAAAAAAAAAAATGTGATGTTGCCTTTTAACTTAATATGATGATCTTTACTTACTTATGCATTTACCTTTATTTAACATTGATTCGAGCCTCAGTCTGTTACCAGCACTTGCTGGTTTTTTTCTCCCTATTGATGCAGATGAGTTCATGCGGCAAAACTTTCCTTTTAGGAATCTGAACTCAAATAATCCTCTTTCTTCAGGATGGAAAGAAAGTGTTGTCTGCTCTTCTTAAGGCCTGAGCCTTAGTTTTAGGTCAAGACTATGAAGTTACTTATGACTCTGACTTGCCTTCTGCCCCAGCTCTTTCAAACTGATGAAGACTATACATTGTATTTTACCTAACAGTCTGAATTTGAGTTTTATAATGGAATGGTTAGATTATGTTTGAAGCTTTCAATAAATATTCACTAAATGGTTACCTTTGTGAAGGAGAAAGGCCCTGGAAGAGACTGAGGCAAGCACACAGTTGTGGTGCTCAGTGCTGCACGAAGACCTGGCAAAGGTAGTTTAGTAGGCAAATCTGCACACTTGTTGGAAAGGGAAAATCTTAACAGTCGTATGAAGTCTAACACAGTAAATATTCTTTCACTCTTTCTTACATTAAACTTACTGATAGGAATTGCACAAATGGAGGCTTGTCAGAGTTTTCAGCCAGGACTGATTGCACAGATGTCTTTAGAGAGGATTGCTGTTTGCCAGTGTGATGCTAGGGACAAACACAGCTCCAGCAGCCAGCTCTGACCTAACAGGACAGAGCCAGAGCAGCTCCGTGCTTTATTCTTCAACAATGTGTCACCTTTACTGAGGATAAAAGTGAGTCAGATATCAAATGTCATTGCTGAAATTACTTTTGTTTCTGTTAAAACAGAAATGCAAGCTTGTATAAAATGTTAAAGTGTGTACATGCACACAGTGTTTTAACATGTTTGAGACTATTTTCAGAAGCCTACTTGATGTACACCTAATGCAAAATACTGCAAAATAATCCTGTAAAGCATACTTGTTTGCTAATAATAGACATTCTAAGCAAAGCTGTTTGAAGTGCTGCTTCACAGTCATTTGCTGAATTGAAAAATCCTTTACAAACAAAATTTTTACATTTCAAGGTAACAGTTAAATTATCTATACTCAGTATCCCACACTCAAAATTCTACTTCGCTCTGGTACAGGGAATAGTTATTTTAAGCACATCCAGTAAAATACATATTTTAAATGATATTTTGCAGTTCAGTGGTTTCTCTAACCTGGAGATCCCAAAGTGCTTCTCAGATGGAGGTGAAGTTAGCTTAAGAATAGTCCTATGAGCACAATTATTTTCATTTTGCATACAGAGCAAATGAGCAGTGAAAGCTGATGGTTTGTTCAAGGCTGCACACAGGTGCTGGCACGAAGAACAGGCCCTGCACTTCTTGCCTCCCACTTCTGTGCTTTAACTGGAAAGCCCTAGCAGGCTTTCCACATCATCCTGTGATTGAGCAACTTTCATTAGATCAGAGATTCAGGAACCCGGAGCTAATTAATGCTCTGTCACTACTCGCAGCCTCAGTTAGTCTTTACGTCTGATGGTTCCATAGGGTTCAATGACTTGCAGTGATGTCTCTGAAGAGGTGACAGAGAAAGGCAAGCAAACGCTGGGGACTCACTAACCTTGCCTGAAAAAGGTAGGGGCCATACTCGGAAACATTTTCTCAGGTTTTATAGGCTCCATATTCTTTTTAAACATTGGATGTAAAAGCTTCGAAGAGGGACCCTATCGTGCTAATTGAGCCTTGAAATCTGATAAATTAAAAGTTGTTCCTTACCACAGTCCTCTGTATCACTCTTATACTGTTTAAAGTAAATTATCTTTTAAAACTAAACATTTTCAAATTAAAAACCAGGATTCTTATGTAAGCTGCAAGGAATCAGATATTACAAATACTCTGCCAGCAAGCTGCTGCTGTTAGATCAGGCTCAATACCTCCTGGAAGTTTGGGTTAAGATACTTCTGCTCGGATTTGTAACACCTCTGTTTACATCCCATTGTTTCAAGAGGTTTTAAGTGCTCCAACTTTTCTGCTCATAAGAAGATTCTTTATGAAGACATTAAAGAGGCTAAGCTATTACCAGTGATGGGCTTTGGAGTGGAGGTGGGTTTTCTTTTCAGTCCAACTAACAATACGTGGCTTGTCAGTAATGTCTGGACATCAAGAAGCAGTATGTTTCAAAGAGCCGACAGAACATTCATCATTAGATTGTAATGTCACCTGAATTCTCACTATTACTCATTCTCTCTCCCCACACGGCAAAGGTTTGTTTTGTTTCCATTTTACTTGGGTACTTTGGTATGTTCCAACAACTCCAAAATGGGCCTTCATTAGTGAATATGTATATTGCCAATATGGGTAACAGAATATACATACAAACATGCAAAAGACAAGTTCTCTTTGAAACTACCTTGTGTTTTCCATCAACTTGAAGAATAGGCAGGCAATTCTTAGAAATAATTTTAGGCATTTAAATATGGCTGTAATACTTTCTAGATATATATATATAGCACTGCAGAAACTGAAATGTTTGAAGGGGGAGAAAGGGAGAAAAAAATAAACACAAATTGCTCTTTAAAAATTTGTGTAAATTAGTGTGAGGAACAAACGGATTAAGTTGATTTACAGTGTTAATAGGGCTTAATACATAAAGCATTAAGAACCTCTGTAGCACTCGGAGCAACCCAGTTAATGCTTTAACTTGTTTGACATTGGAGCCTTTTTACTGCTTATATTCCAGCATATTTACAAATTGAGAAGAGGCTTGTTGAATCTTGTTCTATGATAGGCTTCTGAAGTATTCAGGCTGGTAGCTTTCAATTACTTCATCCTGGCTGAGACTCAAAGCAGGCCAGTGTAGGGGAGGGAGATGTTCAGCTGGACCAGCCGAGGCAGAAGAGGGCAACACATTGCTTTTAAAGGGGACGAGCCCAAGCGCTGGGCTCTTCTTGACATACGTCATTAACTATTAATAGAGATTCATTATTTTGTGGATTTGTCACAATTGGCTCTTAGGACGGAGTGTCTACGTGCTTAACTAATTATCCCTAACCTGCTTGGAGGCACATTTGTGAATGCCAATCATTTATTGCCAATTTACATACTTGAGGGAGGAGGCTGGGGGCAGAGATTCAGAAATACAAAACACCTTAGAGTTAAGCCATTAACACTTCCGTCAAGCTCACCCTGTACCACAACTTGGCTAGTCCATCTCTGTCCTGAATAAACCTCACCTCTTGCATCCTTTGCAAGTGACAGGAAAGCTGAACAATTTCCTTGAGATTACTTGAATTCCTTGGAATAATGTCAGTCATTGTGTTGAATTTTAGGTTGTTTTTTAAAGAATGACATGATATATTAATTATAAAGTCCTGATTTGCTTATTTAATATGAAATTTCAGTGTTTTCTTTTTGCATAACCCACACTGCAGTATGTCAGGAAGCATTTTCCTAACAATTCATAAGGGAACAGAAACCCCCACTTTGAATATATATGAGTTTATTATACTCCTTGCCTTGAGGTTTGAAATGACTTGTTTTCACATGGTGAGAGGGTGGGCAAAGCTCAGTGTGGGCGTCCTGGTAGCACCATTAGCTACCCATACCTGATCTGAGATGTCATGCCTGACTGTACTGCACCAGCAGGGCTGAGGTGTCCGTGCTTTGTCATCATTAAGTGGGTGGCTGCTGTGGCAAGATGCTTCTGCTCAGTGAATCAATAGTAAAATAAATGTTAGACTTCTGCAGGGGAAATACTGTGCCTCCTTCCTGACTTCGATCCCCCAGCCCTTTTCTTCCTCTGCTCCTCTGACACGCTGCAACAGCTTTATGAAAATCAAAGGCTTTAATTGTAAAAACTACCACTTCATTGCACAGGATTTATTCAGTGCTCAGCTCCTGGATTTTTTTTTTTTTTTCCTTCTTCCTCACTCAATCTTACCAAGCAAATTTTAATCTTTAAACACATCCCACATTGTTAAGGAGGCAAATGTCAGCCTCTTAGTGAGCTTCAGATGAGTTGTTTGAAAACATCCCACTGCTTCAGCCTTGCTGGGGGGCAGCGAGCCCTTCCTGCAGGGCAGCGAGCTCCCCCCCACCGAGCAGAGCCAGGAGCCCCTGCCTGCATCTCCAGTGTAAGTACGAGCTCTGCTGCCCCTGAGGATCTCACAGGTGTTTTCTTCCAGCTGTTACCTAGGGTGGTGCTGCTCCAAAATGTCAACCATCACGCTCCTTACAAACACTTTTCTAAAAGGAACTGCAGCCTTGATATGCTTCAAGTGTGACTGGAGAAAACATTCTCTCTGTTTTCATTCCCTCTGTGAGGCCGAAGTGCCCACAGTGCGTCCTGCTCGCAGTTACCGTAACAGGGCTGCTGCTTGTACCGGGAAGGCTGAAGCATGCCTTCAGCTAACGAAGTGAATCCTCTATTTTCTCAGAGCAGTTCCCACGTTAACCCAGCACTGAGCTGCCCCCAGCTGAGGGAGCTGCAGTGGGCCTCGCTTCCTGGACTCAGAACAGGCTGTGTCCTGCTGTGTAGGCCTGCGCCCTGTGTTGTGATGTGAGGATGAGTGTGTTGCAGGCACATGGGTGCTGCAGAGGAGTACCGTGCTGTAGGGAGGTCCTGATGTCCTGATTAGAACTGGAATAAGCACATTCCAAAACAAAACAGATAAAAACCAACCAACAGTTTGGAGTGAGGCCTGCAGGATGAGGTCTGTGCAGGGTATGCTGCTGCTGGTGTTTCCCAAGGAACTTCAGATCATTTCTGTGGTGTGGAATTTTATTGAAGGTTACTTTTGTGACTCTGCGAGGTATTGCAAAGTCTCTTCCCCATGTCACATAAACCTTTGGGATGAGGAAGTCTTTCTAGCAGAAAGCTGCAGCACCAGCAGTGCACAGCTTTGCAGGCTGTTTGCCTGGATGGCGGTTTGTGAGACCAACATTCACCTGCAGCTACAGCTGCTCACCTCACCAAGGTTGCCTATATATAAGTGAGGGTCTATTTTAGCTGTGATTTTTCTAAATATCTGCTGTAATACCACCCGGGGGTTATTTATCCCATTTATTTCAGAAGTGGCTTCTTTTGAAGAAGAGGAGGAGGTGAAGAGATACAGCTTCCTATGTAGTAGTAAAGGCACGCTGCGAATGCATGACAATATAGGTCTCCAAGGTTTAGTGGATCTGGAATTACACCATTCGTTTCACACTAATTGAAGCATGTGTCTACAAATGTGCAGTGTAAAACATAGGATAAATAGAGATCATAAAATAAGGGTACTGCATAACCTATCTTATTATTAGTCAGGCGGTCACTTGCACAACACCTGAAAATCTATGTTTTGTGAAGAAAAGCTGCTCTTTTCTATGCATATGTGTGTACGTATTAGGCTAATAGGATTTATTTCTTCTAAGCCAGTCTGAGACAACACAGTCTTTTACAGCTTTTCAGAATCTTCCCCATATGTCCCTTATACTTGTAAAAGATATGGTGTACTTGTATGTGCTTCTTAAACTGTGTCCAGTGTAACAAGTGCTAGATTTAAAGCTGCTTCTGTATGAGAACAAGACATCTCAAAGAGTAGGTGTTGTGTCCTCAACATGATTAAGCCTAGTTTGTTCCTACATTGGACTCTGTAGAACAAGGCTTATAATGTTGTGCAGTTTCAAGCAACAGCTGCTGAGATGAGGCTGAGCTTGGTCACTACTCAAAACAGCCTGAACGGTACTGGAAAGACAGGGCTTGTCCCTGTACCTGCAGAGAGATTCACTAAGTAGGTTAGTGTAATGTGCCACTTGGTAATAAGGGTAATGAAATGGGAAATTGTGCTTAGCATACGTGATCCTTCATTGTAAATGTTTTCAAGAAAGGGAGTTAGTGCATCTTTGTTATTTGAAGTTTGGTTTCATCACACAAGGCATATGGTACTGACTTTGAGATCAGACCTTTACACAACACTTCTCAGTTTCAGATTCAAAACTCTTTTTAATAACTCCTTTGCTTCCATCACTATATCTACAGTATGGTTGAGCTGTATTGAGCTGTGTAAATGGGTAGGAAAGCAATGAGAATCTTGGTTATATTCTAGAGATATCAAACCATTAAGAGAGAAAACACATTTGCTGTGTGTCTGATCTTTGTAAGCCACTGAGGCATCATCCACTTACAGCAAGAAAAAAAGGGAAGAAAAAAAAAAAAAAAAAANGTGCATAACAAGTAGTGTATGCTTTTTAGGCATGATTCACAAGGCAGATTCATGTGCAAGTGACTCTAGGTACAGCAGTGGGGGTGGATCTGGATCGTGTAAGGCCAGTGCAGAATGGATGCAGAATGTGGGAAAACAATTTCTGTTTAGCAGAGTGGAGGGGAAGTTAAAACACAAGGTCTACGCTGCAGTTTTATTGTTAACTCAGGAAGAGACTTGGGTCAAACTAAAAGTCCATTTAGTTGTTGAAACTTGGACTGGAAATTACCATCAATTTGCTGTATGATCTTTTTGTATGTTTCACACTCATGCATCTATATGAAACGAGTTGATTATAGCAGCTGATAAATGATCTGTTATCAGTCCATTGTGCTTGCCATCAGTGTAAGTTCATTGTAGCCAGTGATGAAATTTCACCTGCTGTGTGAGAGAAAATAAAATGCACAGTTGT
The DNA here is from genome assembly GCA_013399715.1 of Alectura lathami. Lineage (NCBI taxonomy): Eukaryota > Metazoa > Chordata > Aves > Galliformes > Megapodiidae > Alectura > Alectura lathami. Next base: position 730,058 of record VXAV01009736.1, read on the forward strand.
GCTAGTAATTAGGATTGAAAATCAATAATAAAAGATGTAAAAATGAGAGCGAGTGGAAGAGAAAACTGTGGAAAATAGAATGAACCAGGGACAGATAAGAAAAGTGAATGCAAGAGAGCAGTGGAGAAAATGGAACATTAATCCAAGGTGGAACAACTACAACCACTTTCTGCAAGAGATTTCATATTGAGGATATGTAAGTAAAAATGACTTTTCTAGTCAGAACACCTCTTCCTGTGGCAGAATGTGCGTGTGCATGAACAGAGGCTGGAGCTGCTAATGGTGCCTTGAAGAGCTGTGCATTTTCTGCTTCAGTCCCTCGGTGGCCACCATCCTGGAAGCAGAAGGACTTAGGTGAAACTCGCTTTAGAATTCATGAGGGATGTCCCTGAATTGGCAAGAGCAGCCTGTCACAGTGCAGTTTACAGTCAGGAATGCTGCACCTATTTTTTCTTTTTCAGTTTGCCTTAAAACTATTCATTTTGTAGCCTTTGAGACAAAGTGCCTGGGGGTTTGGATATGGCCAGGTGGCTGAGCACTGAGTAGCCCTCTTCTAAGTCATTCCTAAAAAGAACCTGTACTAAAAGGGTGGAAAATTGAAAATTCTTGTTGGCTCTGCAGGGGATGATTTGTGTTTGGTTTTGACGGAGTGGAATAACTTTGACTATTGCTGATTATGAAAGAGTGTATTACTGGCTAGGGAGCAGAAGAAGCAAAGCACTTCATTCTCTGCTTTTCTTAGCTTTCACCTCGAGAGCATCAGCTTAGGAAATAGTGTGTCAGAACGTCAAAGAAATGCTCAGGTAGTTTGTTCTCTTTGTTTAATCTTTCTCTAAATATCAAAAACCTCGGTGGTAGAAAAAGACAGTCTTTCTCTTTAATAAGACTGTTTCTAGTACAAAGCTAGTACAATATGACAGGCAAATACAATAACCTAATTAAAGCATCTTCTGTATAACACACAAACGTGTGAAATGCTTTCTCCCAAACAAATGGCTTTCAGTAAGGTATGAGTATTTTGCTTAGTTATTAGATTGCATTCTCGTATCACTTTGAAACATCTGCTGTATCTTAAATAGTAACCAACGAAAGTATGACCAGATGGCAGAGCAGTTTAGTATCATGCCCTTTATCTGTCCAGAGAGCAAGAAGGAAAAATAAAGCAAATGGCTGGTAAAAGGAGAGTAGTGTGTGTTATTCTATCAGTGCAGGCAATTCTGCTCCTGTTTGGAGTTATCAGTGGTATAATGTAGAGATAAAAATGAAACCTTGCACACTGAATTGGATATTTCCTGGAAGCTCTTGCTGGAAATTGTTTCTGATGTTGTTAGCTAAGGGAGATTTACTTTATGCTCAAGTTATCAAACATCAGGTTCCTAATGCACAAATCCACAGGAAAGCAACGTCACACAGGTATCTGTGAACTCTTTTTGAAGGGGTAATAAATCTACCAAACAACAGACTTCACAGCGCTTTGGTGTATGTCATATTAAGCAAGAGATATTCATGAGAGAAAGATTTCCGGTTTTGTAGAAATGTAAAGACCAGGTTACGTCTTGCGCTACATGCACCTGTAAGGGGTGCATGAGCACCAAAAGGATGTGGGCAGCTGCTTAGGGATGTTGAGCAAACATTGCTCAGAAAGAGCAGTGTTACCTTACCTGTGGGCATACAGGGTCTTTAAGTTGTAGCAGCTGTGGACCTGCTCTTAGATACAAGTCCCACCCAATAATACTACAGAGTGCTAAGAAGACGTGGTTAAAGACTATTACAACTGTCTCGTACTTGTACCAGTTTATGAAAAGTTTGTGGGCTTTCCTGATCTGCATATTTTAAAAAACCTCTTGTAGTTACAGAGCAGAAATAATTTCAAATCCGAAGATTCTGTTGACTTCAGTGGGGCTGTGGGTTCGGGTACTGTTTGAGAGGGGACTTCCTTGTGCCTCTATGCCTACCCCTCGCTGCCAGCAAGACTAAACCGAACTCTTGCGCGGTGTTCAGTAGCACTTCAACATAGATCGGAGCCTACCTGCAGGTCTTGGCTTGTTCGTCAGCGGCGTTGTTTATGCACAACCCTATGCAATGGCATGGATTTATGCAAAGCCGCAGAGTGCACCCAAGAGCAGCAGCTCCCTCGCAGAGAGCAGATCTCGGCTGTGCAGCACGATGGGTTAGCAACAGCAGAATTCACGTGGGCCGCCTGCAGCCCCGTCCAGCAGCATGCATGCTGCCATCAGGTGTCCCGGGCAGGAGGGAAGCTGGGCTGCTAGCCAGCAGCGTGGGTGGAACACATGCACACTGCAAGTTCCGTCATGCTTAACTCTTACCTTTTCACCTTTCAGTGTAGATATGGGTAATGAGAACTTAGCTTTAACGCTGCACTTCTGCNGACAGCAGAATTCACGTGGGCCGCCTGCAGCCCCGTCCAGCAGCATGCATGCTGCCATCAGGTGTCCCGGGCAGGAGGGAAGCTGGGCTGCTAGCCAGCAGCGTGGGTGGAACACATGCACACTGCAAGTTCCGTCATGCTTAACTCTTACCTTTTCACCTTTCAGTGTAGATATGGGTAATGAGAACTTAGCTTTAACGCTGCACTTCTGCAACACTGAAGCTCCAGTCTTCACCCCACTGCAAGTTCTGCAGTCTGGTCCTCAGCTTATCACATGTGTTGATTTGAAGGAAATGTTGGCAGTCAATTAGAGAGCCATTTACAGTACTCAACTTAAATCCCACGTGGTACGAATTGGAAAGTGATATTTAAAATGGTAAATGGCTTTCCTATATAAATAGGTAAACACTGATATTTACATTTTATTTTTTAAATATCAGAGTGTAAAACCCAAGGGGAGGATAGAAAGGGGGAAGACGGATTGGCACTGTATTGTTTACTAATGTGTGGAACACGTGCCCTCTGAAACCTTGATAGGAGTCTAATCTCTGTTAGTTATATACACAAAATTAATTGTTTAGCCTCCTCAAATTGCAAGTTGGCTTACAAATCATGAAGATTTGAAAATAAAGTAATTCAACTTTCTGTTCTTCTTGGCTTTGAGTATTTTAAGATGTTTTCTGTCTTATTTTCAGGCTTTTATTTGTCATTAAAAGCTTTGGAATCTTATCAGATTCTAAAGAAAAAATCATTAACTTAGTATACTACAATAACACTGCAAGATTATGATTACATTTTTTAAAATATGCCAATATTACTTAGATAATTAAGTGTTGATTTAATTACAAAGAGGTGCTTAGAAAAATTTAGAGAGAATAGAAGCAAAGAAACTCAGAAAATCCATGAAAAAC
>VXAV01009736.1:733890-752236 GCA_013399715.1 Alectura lathami
AAAAAGCTATCATGGAAAAAATTCTAAAAATAAAAAAAAAAAAAAAGGATTTTTAGGCTTCAATTTCTTTAGGCAAATATGAGGGAGCTGCAAACCCTAATGCCACCCACAAGGGCAGTGTGTGTAGCAAACATTTCTAGGCAGTTGTGTTCTTAAATTCAACTATGCTGTTGGCTTCAGCATAGATCCTGGTGGACAATCACCCACATCACAAAAATCGCAGGTCATTTGCCACATCTGAGCAAAAGTGTCATTTTGTGCCTAAAAGAAGCTGGGGCTATGCTAAGGCAGAAAATAAATCCTCTGTGACTCATAAAGAGAGCGCTTTTTTAGGTCAGGTCAAGAACAAAGACATTGGCAGCGCAGTGCTGAGAGGCTTAGAGTGGTATCTCCCTAAGGACGACTCCCAACACCAATAGGATTTTTTTTCTTCGTGATATGGTGAATGGTTTTTCAATGGATTTGTAAATGGCCTTAGAATAACCAGTTTATTCAATTAGAAAATTCTCCCTTAGATATGGAAGGATTTATTTATTTATTTATTTAAACCAAATGTGCTGTTTAGTTTCTGTAGTGGGGAAAAAGAGATGGCTCAGAGCAGGGGCTTTGCCATTACCCTCCTCTCCCCACACACAGACACATGCATGCTCTGGTAGCATGCTGTGGCTGCAGTTTCTTCAGTCTTGAATATGGGACTGAACAGCCTTCCACCTATCATTCGAAGTATTTGCTGGTGTTAGTAGAACTAAATTATATTTTTTGCTCTCCAAGTCCTGTTTTCTTGTCAGTCTTGTCATGTCTGTGAATTTTTGTTTGCAGAGAAGGTCCAGAACTAAGCAGATGTTTCCCTAACTTTCCCCGTGTCACACTTCCCAATTTTTTATTTTTTTTTCCCCCAAAAAAAGTGTGCTTGAATTTTCCTATCAAATCCCACGGTGCTCAGTAACAGGAACCATCTCATCACATATTTGTAGTGGATCTACATGTTAAAGGCTAATCACCTCCCATCTGTGTCAGGTTAGTATAAAATCGTTCCCAGAAAGAGAGGTAGAAAAGAGTGCAAGGAAGTGCTCTGTGCTTTCTTATTTTAGTCCATCTCAAGACATTTTTTGGCCTTGAGTTTTAGATTCAGGTTATAATTATTCTGTAGAATATAGTTTGAGAGAGCAGTTTCAGGTAACTTCCTACTCTACCAATGATTTTTTTTTTTTTTTTTTCTCCAAATGCCACTGCATAGTAACAGCTGTATATATGTAACCCTTATTCACCCATCCACTCTTGAGCAAAGTTTAGAGCTGGCCAGTTCCAGAACCGACGATGTGCTCCCCTTGCTGCTCCTTTCACTCTGCTCCTTTCACTCGAGCTCTCTACATCCCCACAACCGCAGGATATTGCTGAAGGCACCCAGTAAGTGTGTCACTAGGGATAAAACTGAGTTCTGCCCTTCACTTTCTGAGCTCCAGAAAAGTGTTATGAACTCCACAGGCTGCAAAAGGCCAGTGGAATCCTGACTTCGACTTAGACTCTGTGGGAGAAACATGGGGATGGAGGAGCGGTTCTGCAAGCAAATATGCCGGTTCCCCTAGGGTAGAAGGGACCTTTGAAAAGTCCTGCACCTACTCTGCTCATCCATAATTTCCTCCTGTGCTGCTGGAGCATCATGTAGTAAATGGGCAAAATAAACCCCATGAAAATGAGAGATCTCCTCTGTCCATGGGGATTTCTGCAGTGTGTCTGACAGTGGGCTACTCTAGAAGTGTATGTTGTGTCATAGGGCTCACTGAACCTGAATCTGCTGAATCTATTTTTTTTTTTTTTTTTGGTACGAATTACAAACTGTGCATATTATGTCAGGTTTACCTCGAAGAGTTTGCTCTTAGGAGATATTAGTCTTCTGGCATACCATGTTCACAGACATTGTGAAGGCTCAGAAGTTAGCAGCCAGACAAGAGACAGGTGGGAAGCGTTCTGCCCCTTGTGAAGCTGCAGACCTCTTAGGGCTTGGCCTTGCTGCCAGCCCCAGTTCCCACTGGGGCTGGGACAAGCGACTTGGTATGCGTATGTTTTAGTCTAAACTCGGCACAGAGGAAATTAACTTTAGATTTTTTGAGGGTGTGAGATAAACTTCTGAGAAGTTTTCCATACAATGCAAAAGCAAAAATATGTTGTGAAGGAAGAAAGTGGTTCCACAAATTCTAGCCTGTGCTAGACAAAGATGGACTGGAAATCTAACATCAAGTCCTTTTTAGCTGTAATTCTAGCCTAGATTTTTAGCTAAAGGGCTTTTGAATCCTAATGAATCCTAATGAATCATCATGAATCTTGGAAGCTTTGCCCATCATTAATCAGCTCATCGATGAAAAAATACTCCAGACATATTCACAACACGTGAATATGTACATGTAAATGCTTCTGGAACTGTTAATAAAAACAGTACGATTACAATCCACACCTTATGAAATTGCCTTCCTAGTGTTTGAAGTTTAAGAAATTAGGTCCCCGTCTTCATTGTGTAAGCACTTAAAAAGCATCGCCTAGTGGCAAAGTATTCCCCATATATGTGTTTTTCTTTGAAGATATTCCTACTAATGATGTTTCAGTATGAGAAGGGCCAAATTATCTACTCATGTAATTGGTTCAGCTCCGCTGTGCCATGGAATTTGACATTATCATTTCTTAGGGTCTAACATAATTCTTACAAAAGATCAATTTGTTATATTTATCATGTTAGTATACAGCACCCTTAATAATAGGACATTGGATGCAGCATTAGCGTTCCAGCACTTTTAGTGCAGGGAATTTTTTTTTTTTTTTTCCCCATAGCATTATTTTAGGCAGCTTTTATTCAAGTGGTTTTGCTCCTCTACTTTTATAAATTAGTTAATTTAATTGTATTGTAAATATTTATCTTCCATAAATTAATGTGGAATCAATTAATTAGGTTGCAAAATACGGATTGCCATTTAATATCACATTCAAACATATAACAAATTAACAGGATTTTTCTGTATCACTGTCTGCATGGGAAAGCTAGCCAGTGTAAACCTTAAGGTATGGTTTCCTTGTTCTCAGTTGTCATTAAGCACAAGCCTCTTTTGACAAGTTTTTGACACATTGCTCTTCCATCAGGTTCCTTACTTTCGATTGTGGAATGACAAGTCTATTTTGTGGCGGTGTGAAATGAACCATGTACTGCTACCGCTGTCTCATGTCTCATAATGGAAGGTTCACAGCATGGACAATTGGGAATTTCTCCAGGCAGGGGAAAAGCACTTATTTTCAACCCCTAGCTTTAATCAATCAAGGAGAAACTGGAAATCTCTGTGAAGTAATGAATGTCGATTTATGTTCATGCTATGGATTTTAGAAATTTAATGCTGTTTCCCTATTTTATGTTGACCTTATGAAGCTTAGAGATGCTAACACAAAAGGTGAATATTTGTGAGTCAGAATTGTTTTTGCCCTGGATATCTGAACAAAAGACTTTGTACCTTCTATGTATGGGGGAAGAAAAAAGGAAGGGGGGGGGGGGTCATCTGGAATTTAAGTCAAAGGGCTATACCAAGTCAAGTGGTTGGAGAAAACAGGGGTACATCGCTGAATCCATTTGCTGCAAAACGGACAAGACCATTCCTGCAAGACGTGTCCCAGTTACTGTCTTCATGGCATAGTGAGGGTGTGGGGTTATTAAAATTCATCCTTTGGTTAAACGCGCTTTACAGAAAAATAACAAATGTTAAATACAAAGTGTGAAGGTATTGTTTTGAATAATCCACTGCTCATCTGCCTTGTAGTTTGTATGCTTTGTGCTCCTTCATAGCACTCTGACAGAGAGTGAGAGAGAGATTAGTAAACATGACCCCAGAAGACCTCTGTAAGTGCCTGTCTAGCATAACTTATTGGTTCACTTTCACTGCTCTGAGGATCGTTAGCCGCACTGGGTACCTCACGCACGAGTTTTGCTGTTGCTTATCTTCACAAAGTTTACATCTCCCTGGTTTTTATTCATAGATACAAAACTCAGCCTCTGTCAGTTAAAGCATACTCCCAGAAACTTGCCTTGTCCCCTGCAGAGGAAGAAAACAATGACTTCAGAGATTATATAATTTGAACTAGCCTTGAAAAGCGCCATTATCATAATGTTGTTTCTGTAGTTCCTCATAAGCATAAAAAACAATTCCAGTAAGATTCTGGATGTTATGCTGGTGTTTTAATCAGTGATAACACTCTGCTCCTACAGAAGAAGTAAGAAAACACATACAGAATGTTTTGTTCGCTTGGAGGATTTCTTGTTGGTCTCCACTGTATATTTGTACAAAAGATCTCAGGGGATTTCTCATGTTACTTCCCTGCATACACAGTAACAGGATTGCTCAGGGTAAGTGCTGGTAATAACAGTATCCTCTTAAACAGCATATTCCTCCACTCCTCTGACTAGTGCAAAAATTGAAGCCAGCTTTGAAAGACAAGGTGTGTGGGTTTTTTTCTCCCTTTGCAATAGTTTTACAAATGAAATCACAATACTCCCTGAAATTACTAGTGCACTTGACTCCACAATCAATTTACTCCATTTTCAATATAGACTTTGACAAGAATGATTTGTTTATGCTGTCATATGAATCAGTCTCAGTAAATTAGACCTGTCAAAGTTACTTTTTCTGCACAATACAGTTTGCTTTATTTTTGACACCTGTGCAGTTGGGAGAGCTATTGTAAATAGTGTGAAAACTTGAGAGTCATAAGGCAGGCTATCTTCCTTCAGATCTTATTCCCCATGTCAAAAATACATCTTAGAAGCCCACAGGAGTATTTTATTTTTCTTCATTTGGGATTTGATAAATAATAATAACAAAAATGGTATTTGACATTTGGATTTTGAATATACTACCTGTATGTGCCGATAGGCATATGGAAGTTGAACAAATGCATCTGTGGGTGTGTGCATGTACTGCATTGCACTGCAGAACTGTAGAGGTGTCATAGAATCATTTGACCATAGAGTCATTAAGGTTGGAAAAGACCTCTAAGATCATCTAGTCCAGCCGTCAACCCATTGCTACTATGCCCACTAAACCATGTCCCTGAGTGCTACATCTCCACATTTTGTGAACACTTTGACAGCATGTCACCACCAAAGTGGAGGCGGGTACAGCATGTCAGTGTAGTAGCATTAGCTCCTTTTTTAATTACTTTGCTTCTTCTTATCTTTGCATCTGAGCTAATACTAAGGTTATGTCCTGGGGCTCAGCTGGAACTCTTACACAGACTTGGGAGCAGGGAGCCTCAGTAAAACCCTCTCTAGTGCTAGTCCCCTCCCTGGCTGGAGGTGTTGGTGCCCCACCTGTGTCATCAGATCCCTTATGAAGTTGTCCTAGGTGGAAGGAAGTAGCAGCTTGGTACTTGTGTGGCCAAGCTGGCTCCTTCTGATGGCTTAATACGGAGGTAATCCAGATCACAACTGAACCTTGACGCTGAGGTGCACAGCATGCTTCAGGGTACTGGAGTAATTGTAGTGATAATTTCTTATGATAACAGAGCACTATTTCAGCTGTTTGTGGAAATCAGAGTTAGCTCATGCTTTTTGAATTACTATTAAGCAAAAAGATACAAAAAGTGGGTTGGCCATTTTACGCTGAGTGGACAACAAAAGTTTTATGCGCATGACAAAGTTACATCAGCTTAACTTGTATTTTTTTGGTGCAAGATTCTGTTTGCATGCCTTTTGCTGTGCCAGGGAAACTTTCAGTTTCATTAGGCTGATGAAGGTAGTCACCTTGAGTTAAACCACAATGAACCCACTTTAAACCATAACAGAAGTATTGCCATTTTCAGTGATGTAGCTCAATTGTTTTACTTAACAGGCTTTGCTTAATTTGGAGGAGCCCTTTTATGTAGACAGGCCCTTAGTGCTCATTAAAGCAATGGAGTCATGTCCTCTTACACAAAGCCTGAATTTTGCCCTTAAAGAAATCTTCCAAATTGTGGAGAAAAAATATAAAAATATTGAGGCAAACTGAATAATGGTTAAAGAAGGCACAGAAGTGATGGCCAGGGTCATTTGCTATTATTTGTTAACTTTGGCTCAGTGTTTCCTAGCTCTGATTCAACCCATCTATGTCTTTTCAATTTGAATGTTCTGCTAGAATGTAAAACACTCAGCGCTTAACAGACCTTCATGATGGAGTTCATTTGATCGAGGCAGGCCCAATTTATAGCTGCTGCTCCCTAGAGCCTATTTACTTTGCTAGGATTATGATTTGCTGTTGTAATATTGGGATGTCAACAAAAGAAGCCAAAGACAAATGCTGTTGAGTGATGGTAACCCTATGTTTCTCCAAGAGGAGTGCTTTATCAACATCATAAAGGACCTTATCCTATTCAAAAGCAGGGTGGTTTTTGAGGCCATGACAAACAGGAAGGGTTTTTTTTTATCGTTAACATTGTAAGCAGTTTTGTAATCAGACATTTCTTCCGTGTCTGAGCAAATCCTGGTGCTTGATTTAAGTATCTCTTTTATTTAAACTCATGTTCTAAAACCAGAAGTTGAAGAGCGAATGTAGGATTTCAAAAAGGAAAGTAATTTTTAGATGAACAGCAGTTCAGGGCAGGGGATTGTTCTTGCAGTTTTCCCTTTCCTCCTCCAATCTGCACTTTTGGGTAGTCAGTGATTTTATTTATTATCATTATTTTGAGAATAAAAACTTTAATTGAATAGTTCTGTATATTTTGTAAGATTTAGCTGCAGAAATCTGTCTCCATAGTTGGTAAACTGTCTTGCAAACCATAGCTTGTATAGGTTGTTTTACTTTATGAATAAGTAAACCTCATTTACCTCCTTGGGGCAGGAATACTTACACAGTCTTAAAGACTGTTTAAAAGACAAGGCTTTTACTGGTGGTAGTTTTTTACTTGTACCACTCTGCTTCCTTTTCTGTCATTTAATTAAAAACTGCATGGATCTGACCTCAGAACCGAGAGAGGCCAGTCCGCACCGGCTCATACCAGCGTAGCCTGCGCTCACCGGCGCAGTTCCAGCAGTTTGGGATGAGGGTCACTTGGTCAGTTAAGCTTTGCAGGATTAAGCCCTTCTTCCAGAGTTAGGACATAAAGTGCTGTTGGCGTTGCTGCCTCAGTAAACAAGACGCGTCTTTGGGGAGATTGTGCAGGCAGAGGCCCGGCACCTCCGAGGGCTGTGAGAGCCCCCTGCGCGGTCACTGTGCCGAAAGGCCCTGCCCAGCCCGCAGACCCTGCAGCTCCCGCCCAGCCCGAGCTGGGCCACAGGCACCGGGGCCCTGTTCCCAAATTCTCCTTTGGATCTCCTCAGCAGAACTCAGACCCCATGCCTACCTTCCCCATGCCTGGTGGCCCGTCACCAGGGCCAGCTGCTGCCCTGCCCAGCGCTGCCAGTCACGCTCGAAAAAAACCTGCACAGATTCTTGCTGCAGGTCTGAGCTTGAGATAATCTGTCAGGCACAGATCCCATGGAGCTTGATGTTTCCCAGCACACCACAAACAGTGGACAGGCTACTAAAGGCTGCAGGTTATGGATGCCAGGGTCAGCCTTTCCCCCTTAATTCTACTCAGGTCCCTTCTCCATTTGCCATTCCCACCCCATTCTTCTATCTCTTAGAGATGTCCCCTCCGCCTCGTTATCCATGCCGGGTACCCCATTTCTCTTCCCTGTCACAAAGTTCTCCTCCTCCCAGAAATCCCGCAGGACTTTTTCTAGGACCCCAGCAGCTAATGAGCGGGAGAACTGAGGGAAGGCGTTTCCCTGTCAGGCAGCTGGCACATGCAGGCCTTGCCATCCAGATCGCACGCATGCTCGCCCAACTCTCCATGCACGCTTGTTACCTGTCAGCCACAGGCAACCCAAATAAACTGTCCTGTTGTCTGCATTCAACCCCTGGGCAACATGATGAGTGGGTCTGGTCTAATATATGTGCACTATAGGTCTGATTTTTCTGTTAGTTTATGACCACCTGCTTTCCTGCAGTTGCATTTGATTTATAAGGTGCAATAATATAGGGTGGAAGAATTTTTCCTGCAGATGGTACAGCCTCTAACGCTGCAAGGAGGGCCCTGCATAGAACAGGCTTTTGAGACACTGTAGCTATGGACAGTTACCAGCGAAGAAGCGTTGATCAGCCAAAGTGTGTACAGCAACTGCATCCTGTGGACATCTGACTTCTTCGTGTTCTTTGTTGATTCCTGCCAATCGTTTCCTGAGGGAATTCACCAGTAGATCCAAGTCTTTCCCTAACCCAGTTAGAAGGTACACTTGTATTAGGAAAGATCGCTAAGAGGTCCTGTTGGCTGTGCAGTCAGTACATTGATGCCAAGAGAGAGAAATGTTCCTTCGTGGCCACATGAGTGAGGTGCTGAGCCCTTCTTGTGAGGCTGTTAGCATCTTAGGTGAAGGCCATGACGGCTGGGTATCTGGCAGGATTAAATCCAGAGTTAAACTAGGAGCACAGCTTTTGGAAGCTTCAGGTTTGTGCATGGCTGCTGCTGCTGCCGTCGAGTGGCCCATGGAGAGAAGGGACAAGGCTTGGTAGGGTTGGGGTAGCGCAGAGAGGAATGAATGTGCAGGCTGGGATGGGATTTAAAGCTTCAAACCAATTAGATTTTTAATTGTGTTTTTTTTTTTTTTTTTACTGTTTGTTAGCAGTTGTGATTAACTACCCTAGGCCAGTAGATAGCTAAGGCACGTCCCCATGTAGGGAAACCATATCCCTGCTGATTTTGGAAATCTGTTATGAAAATGAGACCTGAATTATCTCTGAAATATATAAAATGCACAAAGAATGCACAAAACTGGAAAAAGTAGTGACTTTGTTTACTGTTACAAATTTTAGGGCAAATTGAGAATGTTTATTTTCTAAACACATTCCACTGTAATTTTGGAATGATGGCTTTTTTCCTTTACAAATAGCAGTCTCAATATCCTTTGCTTCACAAGTGTTTGATCTCACCACAGTTGATGTTTAGCCATGGTAACACTGAGGATCTTTTTTTCACGCCTGTTGCTTTTCTGCCCCCCGCCCCCCGAGACTGATTGATTTGGAAACTCTCCAAGCTCTCTCAGCAGCAGTATCAAATTCACTCTGTTCTCTCCACACCTGACCCATTCTGGCTTTCTTTAAATGCTAAAACTAGCAAGGGCCCAGCCATGGGGAAGAAAAAAAAGCAAATAAGAATCTTGTTGCATGTTATTTCTTTGCAGTAAAGGTAGCTAATGGGAGCAGTGTTTAAATGGATCTACAACAGATTCTGTTAAAAATGAAGTTGCCAGTCAGGTTTCTTTCTATATGAGATCATATTTAAGAAGGAGAAAAATTAGATGTAGGTATTTCTACAGCAGCTGTACTTAGTTTTATACTGCTCTGTGACTGTATCCATTCATTTATACCCCTTTACTCATGCAGTAATAAAATCAGCCTCTTTCCATATTCTTTAAAACACTCAATGCAGTTCAATCTGCTATTGCCTGTAACAATCAAACCAATCCCTCTGCTAATAGCTACACACATTTGTGCGTCAGCTCTTCAGATACCTGACCTCTGGGAAATGGGCCCTGGGCTGAAGCACGAGGTACTCAGGCTGAGCATACAATAAGTTTAAATGGAATAAGCTAATTTGTCACTGTTTTGTTATGATTGAATATATGTGTTTAGAATGAAATTTAATTTAAATCCAATTTGTAACATCTCTGTGGGTGGGACTAAGGAAAAAAAACCCAAAGGATGTGTTAACTGGATACTGTACTGTGAATGTAATGCGACTTCTGAGTTTAATGTTCAATTAAAAAGCCCTGCATGTTCTTATTACTGTTTACAGGGGTGGGTTTGGAGGAGATTTATGTTACTAAAAAAACCTGTACAACACTTATGCCACTGACTTGTGCTCAGTCTTTACCTGGAGCAGTTAAGCCATCTGTTACTCTCGAAGGTAAATTCAGTCTCTGAGGTTGCAAGAGATAAAAGAGCATTTTTATCCAGACATTTGCCTGAGTTGCCATGTGTTTTTTTTTCCTTCATAAAATGAAGATGAATTAGTACAAGTGGCTGTTGTGGTTTGATGTGAACCAGAAGCTGACTGGAACAAACAGGCAGGAGCTTGGGGGGCTGGTGAGCCCCACGCTGCGCTGGGCCAGGCTGCTTCCTTCTCCCTGCTCCGCGCATGGCCAGCCCCATCCCCTCTCCCCGTGCTCGCAATGCTTTAGAGCTGGTCAGGGAACATGGTGAATGGTAGAAGAAAAAGAACCTTGCTTCCTCTGGTTGTTTGCTGCTGGACTCCTGGCTGCTGGGGTCTGAACTTCTACTTAGAGTCCCAGCTGGTAAAAGTCAGGATTGCTCTGTGGGCTCTTTTATGTAATTACCGTTCTGAGAGAGGTACATAAATATATACTTATAATAGGTCCTGCAAAGACAGATGTATTTATTATAGACCCTCCAACTACATACAAATAATTACTTTGTTGCTTATACAATATGTTCTTTCATTTGCATGATATTTAGCTAATATTAAGTAAGGACTTGTTACCAGCTCTCAAAGTAGGTATGTCCCTTATTGGGTAATTAATAGCAATCTTGCAAACACAACAACATGGAGACAGTAACAGCTATCTTACGAGCTGTTACAGTCCATCTTGTAAATCCTTTCTTAGTGCATGGATTAGTTCACGCTCCTTTGGAGATGCAAGAAGCTGCAGTGTTGTTCCTGATGCCAGGCACTGGGGCTGAGTCTGCAGGGATCCCTTCCCCTCCAGTCTATGGAAGTTTCTGAATGGATTTTTGACAGTACATTTGAAGAGCATATGTGCATGAGTAAGAGATAAAGGGACAAAAACCACTGAAATACCAGGTTAGCTCAAGCACTGCAATAAATATATTTACAGTCCTGTTTGGTTTGAAACTTGGCTTATCACATATTTGCTGGGACAGGAAACAGACTCTTACACTGGTTGACTATAGACAGCATCTTCTAACATGGTCTGTCTTCGAAATGAGCATTTCTTCAATTTTCATACTCCTTTCTCTTTATTTGCACTGTCAAATCAGTGTTTGTAGTGGAACAAAAGGAGATATGCTACAGATAGTCCAACTTTCATTATACTGGCACCCAGTGATGCAGGGGTGGATTTCAGTTCATCATGGGAGAGTTACTGTAATTGTCTCAGAGCTTCATTAGCTGTCAGTCCTCCCCTCTGTCTGACATGTCAAAACCCAGAGACAAGCTGCTAATTTCTTGTTGAAAGCAGCCACATTCTCTAGAGCTTGGAAAGATACACAAGTGCCTTCCTTTTGTGCTGACACACCTGACAAGTGCCGAGTGCTCTTCCTTCTCAAGGAAATCTGAAATCAGTAGGTGCTGTGGGTGCGCAGGGCTCCCAAGTGGCTCTGTTAAGGACAGAGACCGCAGCGCTTCAGCTGGGCTGGGTTTTGGGGGCCTTGGTACCCATTTCTGACTCTGCCACCTGCATCTTGTTAGACCAGGATGCAGAGCAAGTCACTTATTCTCCCCACTCTTTAGCTTCTTGATCTCAAAAAGAAGCCCGTAGCTTTTTGTGCCTAACAGCTCTGTGGGGAAGATAATGTCAGTAATGTGTTCAGCTGTTACAGTGATGGTTATTTTATGGAATAGTTATGAATAATATCTGGACCATTGAGCTGTTCATATTGAGTTGTTCAGACTGTGTCTATCCTAACTCCACATAAGGATGAAATTGATGTCCCATGCAGCCCATGATCCTGCTTCCCTGAAGCAGAAATTCAAGAGCATGCGTTGAAGCACAGCTCTGATGTGCAGTGTGTGGGTGCACATCTGCCCTGCAGCTGCAAGGTGAGATCCTGCGCTAGATCTCCAAGACATGGAACAGAGTTTGTCCTCTCCCGGAGCCTGTCTTTCTCAAGCAGATTGGAGGCACCTTAGTAGCTTCATTTTTTTGGGCCTTGGTGCGTCCTGAGCAGTCTTTGGGGTGATTCTGTGAAGGCTGTGTGGTTTTGCCTACACAGCTGCTTCTGGCAGCAACATGATAAGCAGCAGCCTGTGGCACCATCGCACCCTCCCACACTGGGGATGACTAGAATGTGCAGTTGTCTTCCTTGTTTCCTAAACTAGTACAGGATTTCATAACCCTTGGATCCTGCACATATCCCAGACAAGCATACGGATCTCTCACAGTGCTAGAAGAGAGGAAATCCTGAGAAATGCTATGTCCGCAGTTTGACCAGAGTTGCAAGTGAACCTCAGCTCTCAGGATCACGTCTGCTCTTTCATTAAAGTATGATGTATGCAGCCATTTTGCATTTAAAGTAGAATTCTGATTTTTTGTTATGGATGGCTTTGGCCAAAAATATTGTCTGAGCACACAGATGTTTATCTAGTCTTGTCTGTGACTGCCTTTTGCAGTTTTGGATCTGTTATTTTTAGGTCTCCCTTTCTACAGCAGGACCTTTTGGCATCTTTGTGGAACAGGAGCAGGGTCCTGATTTAGCGTAGATCCATAACACTGACATTGTATAACTGAAGGAAGGAAATAGCTCCCTCGGTATGTACTTTCACTGTAAGCAGCATAGGGATATTTGTTGCGATTCATTGAGGAGTGGAGGCTGTAAGAAGTTGCAAAGTACTGCAGCTTTCCAGCAGAGGACAAAGGTACAGAGGCTCCAAGGGAAACAGGCAACCTTTTTAATTCTTGTAATGCTCGCTCTTCTTTGCTTCCAAGATGAGCAAAGCAGTAAATATCAAGCAAAGGGTGTTGATTTGTATGCACAGCAATTGTTGGAATAAAAATCAGTTCAGACCCCAGTGACTCTTGCCAACCCTTGTTATGGCTGTAGAGACATGAATGCAGAGAAAGTAAATAATACTTGCAGTACAAATTCAAGCTACTCATCAGACTGTAAATCCAAACAGACATCCTCCTTTCCAGAAGGCACTCTGGAGGATGGAAAGGTTCTGCAGGAAGGGCAAGGCAGTAGGGCAGCGGGACCTGTGGAATGCTTGTAGGGGAGCTGTACCACCAGCCCCGAGTTGCTGCTGGCGTTGTGTTTGTTCTAAAGTAACAAAAACCTATTGCAGAGCACAACAGACGAGAGCTGTGTATCAGAGTGTAGATACCGGTCCGGGCATTAATAAAACAATGAATGAAATGAATAATTTATCAGTGGCTGTTTTTACTTTTTTGGGGTTTTGTTTTTTTTGAACACTGGTAGAAGGATATTTTCCAGTCAAACTGAACTGGAGTGAAATTACTTCTACCACAGATAAAACATATCCAGACGAGTGGCATACTTTCCCCACAAAGCTAACTGCAATCCCAATTAACACGTCTCAAAACTGAATTTATTTTTTTCCCCCTACTTCCTAATGAGGTTTTTTCCTCCCTGCTGTCTTGATACAAAGCTTTATGCCGTATGAGTGTGTTCATATGGTGCTTGAGTGCGTTATCTGACCTTGATTGGTGTTTTGGGAGCCAGTTAAATAGATTACATAGAGGTTACCTTGACAACTGTCTTTGCTGATTTAGCAATGCAGTTCATTCTTGGGCACAAGACTCTCAGCAACTGTGGAATTCCACTGACTTCATATTAATCATTAACACAATGTTCTGGGGAGGCTCTGCCGAGCTAGCAATAAGGACTGTATTGAAATTATTTTTTTTACTGGCTAAATGTTATAGACCAAGATATGTTTACAGTATGAAATGTTGTTCGCAGTCATAAAATGAAAATATATGTTCCTGTTTATTTTTTCTCTCTCTTCTAGTTTCAACAATAATATTGGAATAATAAATCTCCTATCATGTCTGATGGGAAAAGATGGTCTTTTAAATGAAACTCTTTCCTTCACGTTGATCTTACACCATACCTTCGTTCAGGTCCGTGCTGTAACCTCGCAGACATGACGGATAGTTAAATTCAGTGCGTAAAAGCTTAGGAGCCTGGAATGCGCTCTCTATTAACTTCAGGGAGATTGCTTCTGATTTACCTTAGTGCTACATCAGGTCAGAATCTGGCCCTTCTCAGAATGTCTGAAGAAAAATACACCCATTTCCTTTTTCAAAGCTGTTGTTTAAAATATTTAATTTACAATGTACTTAAACGTTAAAGATAGTGTGTAGTCAGGGCTTTGGGCTTTGTCTTTCAGATTAGGTTTTTTACTTCTAAGTACCAAGCTCAACCAGAATTTTGTAGGAGGATGTCAGGATTCCGGGGCTGTATTTTGCAAGAGGCTGGAAACCCTGTTGAAATTAGAAGAAGTTTTTTTATGAATTATATAAGAAAATGAATAATGCATTCAGAGCAGGGGCCACCATGTAATTTCTTCTGTTATGAAATCCAGTGCATCTCCAAACGTCTTGTCCATGCTCCCTGTTTTCCGTCTCCTGTGCTGTACTGCAAACCCAACTAGTTTGGGGGTTGAAAAGGTGTCAATGTGTCATAGAAAGTGTCACATGCTAGGTCAGTGAAGAATGTGGATGTCATTTATCTCACACGGGGATGGTGACCATATGAAATTCATGAGAAGACATATTATCTAAATATTTTTGGTAGTGTTACCAGGTAATCAAATCCTAAACTTCATTTTAAAAACCATCATGAAGTTTCAGAGATAGTTCACTACAATAAAGAACAATGTTTTGCACTTCCTGAAGCAGTTGTTTGATGTCGTTTGCAAACTCAGAAAGAGAGAATTAGTCATGGTGTCTTCAACTCCTATTCTTGAAGTTAGCATTTGCCCAGTATGAGAAATATTTTCTTTTGACTGAAATTACACTGAAGATTAATCTTCCCCATATTCCTTCTTTTTGCAGTTGCTTCTTTCTTTCACAGCTTGGTGCTGGGCCAGCCCCACAGACAGGAGCTGTGTTTGCTGTCTCGGGTGAGGCCAGTGCCGCCCTGCTGTGCTGGGCACGGCTCTGGGGTGACCGTGCAGCCAGCAGCCACCGCAGTGACTGAGAATTTCTCTGCAGTGTTTTCAGCATTTATAAATAACCAGAGCTTCTCTTTCTAGTAATGTCTGGGAATGGGCACAGCCACGTCATCCTCATGGGCTGTCTGGCCAGGAAGGACCTTTCACTCACTTTGAAGCAGAGGATTCCTCTTGTCCACGCAAAGAGGCAGCTCTATCTAACTAGATTGCAGCTTTTTTGGAGGCAGGTAGCCACTATCATTCAGTAAATGGCTCTGTGAGACATTACAGTTGCCTTATTGTACTCCTGATACAGTGTCCCTGCTGCCTTGGCACACTGATAACATTCAAGACAAAACATTGAATACATCAGTGGAAAAATCAGTAGAAATGGTGTTGCGTGGCCGAGTTACTGTACCTCGGTACCAGGCTTCCCTGTTCCCCTCCAGCACAGCCCCTCTGCATGCCAAACTTAGGATTTCAGAGCACAAAAATACCCAGGTCTGCAGCTGGAGCCTAATTTTGGATGAGCGCCGAAGTATCTCTGGTGCAGTATAGCTGCATTTGTTCTTTACTGGTACAAGTAAGATCAGTACGAGTCTAAAGTAGTCTGGTGTGGTTTGCTGGAAGCTTTTCAGAATACCCAAATTCTTCACTGCAGTTGTGAGTGGAGTTGCTTAAGGATTGCTTAAGGAAAGGAGCAAAACTTTGTTACGAGAGATTTTGATCTGTCACTTTAAAAGACAGTGAAATTTTCCAATATATGCTCTGGGGTGTTTCACGATTGGCAGAGCTGATTTATTTTGGAGGCCTGTTACCCTGCAAGAATTCAGAAGTAACATGCTTGAGGCCTCTGATCTTAAGTTACAGGGTACATTTGATGGAGATTTCCTTGACCCAGTTTCTCTTTTTCACTTGTAATATCTGGATTTGAATATTGAGCACGCAGGTGTCCAGCTGCCAGCCACCTGACGATGCAGTGTTGCAATATCATTCCTCCTGGAGAAGGATATGGATTAGCCAAACTGTAAACCGAGAGAGGGTATTTTTGAAATTGCAACTAGGACAAAACACAGTTTTTATCAAAGGAACCTAGAAGCATGAAGCATATCATTTCCATATTTTGTAGGAATAGAGTTTCCAAATGTCTTTGACTCCTTTGAAAATCCACGGCTCAACAAAAGTGTTGTTTTAGAACAAGATATATTGCAAACTGGTTTTAGCCCTATGTCATTTTTACACTGATGTGCTGATTCCTGCAAGCTGTGATCTCATGTGATCAGGATCAAACCCTTTACTCTCATCTGCAGTTTATTTTTGTTCTGCAGAAAAGTAACCCCCTGCCACTCTGACACTGCAGGAGAAGCAGGGAGATTTTTTTTTCTTTCATGAAGAGTCATAAGGACTTATCTCCCTTAACTGCTTATATTTGAATGTTGTGTGTAGCCGTGATAGCCCCATGTACTGTTAATTTCCACGTTTCAGCTTTTGTAAGAAAAAAGTCTTTTCATAAATATCAAATTTCCGCTGGAATTGATTTTAATAAAATGCCAAGTATCTGTGTCTGTCAGAGCGTAACGACTAGTCGAGGCAAACACCCATAGTAGCATCTGGGCCACATTTCTCCTTTAGCCGTGTAACAAACATAGAAGTTTCAAGGCAGTATCCATTATGGCTGAAAAAAACCTTTCCAAGATCACTGGATACTGTTTGAGGACTAGAGTCCATCTCCAGAGATTAAAGGATGCTTATGACTTTTACATTTCTGCTGAGGAACATAAAAAAGTAGAAACTTTCACAGACTCACAAATCATAAGAGGCACTGATTGATAATCAGGAAGAAATTTTAACTGAACATTATAGAAACGTGGTTAAACTGTGGAGAACAGAGCAGTGCAGGATGTTCTCACATTCTCACAGGTGGTCAAAACATCAGTACTGAAGTTATGCGAAGAGTTAAACAAGACATTCTCCAGGCTGATGAAGCAAGTGGCTCTGGAACCTATTAATTCTTTTCCCAGACAATACTCCTGAGGTACAGGGGCATGGCTCCTAACGGGCTTTGGGCAGGAACAAAAAGCATGTTTAGATGCCAATGCTGGAGGCAGCTCGAACTTGTGGTTGGGGACTGTCGAGCAATTAGCTTGGGATCAGGGGATTTCAAGAGTCACCTTTGCACCTCCTTTTTTGAGCTGTGGTGAGCTTTTTTTTCCTTGTATCCCAGATCGTACCAGGGCGGTAATTCACTGCACTACTTTTCCCTACATACCAATGAACAGAAAACAGTTTGTATCTTTTAGAGATTCGTTGTTTTGAAATAACTCCAGAATTCAGGATTTGTACAATTTTTGTCTGGGAGAAGACCCTTTGCAAGCTTTTGCTGTTATATACATTTTTCTAAAAATCCTTGATGTAACAAGACAATTCCACCTGCGCATCATCATTCAGCATAAGGGTAAAGTTGTCAACAGATTGTGCGGGGAGACAAGCACTCCAGTTCCCTTCATATTAAAGTGAGATATATGTGTGTCTCATTCCTTACATGTCACCTGGAAGGTTTCCCCTGAGTATTACCAAGTCATGCAATTAACACTGCTGGATTCCCCCAGGGTCACCACTTCTGATTTTCTCACCATTCTAAGGCAGCCATTTCAAACCCCGACTAACTTCGGTATTAACAGCCAAGAACAGGAAACAAGAAAACTTGTATATGAGTCTGTACAGCAAAGGCCTTGCTGAAGCAAGACAAAGTGCCAGCTTAGAATAAAGAATGATCTTTTTGTCTTTCCTTTCCCTTTTCTTTTCTTTTCTTTTCTTTTCTTTTCTTTTCTTTTCTTTTCTTTTCTTTTCTTTTCTTTTCTTTTCTTTTCTTTTCTTTTCTTTTCTTTTCTTTTCTTTTCTTTTCTTTTCTTTTCTTTTCTTTTCTTTTCTTTTCTTTTCTTTTCTTTTCTTTTCTTTTCTTTTNTCTTTTTTTCTCTTTTTTTTTTTTTTTTTTCCTTGGAGGCTGTAGGGGAAGTAGGAAGAACTGTCCTCTTAGGTCAAGGCTGAAGATTTTGTAATGCAGAACAACAAAGCTTGACTGTGATAATCTACAGAGCACCTGCCCTGAGGATAAACAAACAGTTCACTTTTAGTGCTTTCAAGTATGCTATGTTGACTTTTATGAACAAAATATTCTT
This sequence comes from Alectura lathami, assembly GCA_013399715.1. Taxonomy (NCBI): domain Eukaryota; kingdom Metazoa; phylum Chordata; class Aves; order Galliformes; family Megapodiidae; genus Alectura; species Alectura lathami. The sequence goes on from VXAV01009736.1 coordinate 751,989, forward strand.
TTGAACCTTATAGAAAAGGAAAAATGGAAACCTTAAGAACAAACAGAATGCAATTTTGTATCCTATCCTATGATAGATTTTCTAGATATCCTATGGTGGATTTTCTGTTTAACAGGAGCTGCAGCAGGCATATCAAATTGATCAGAATCAACCATGTCGTTAACCACATGGTTGGACCCCAACAGGAAGCTGCTTTCCCAGTTTTTTCCCACCTCACTCTTGCACTTCATTTTGTCTTCTGTGCAGTC
>VXAV01009736.1:753718-765011 GCA_013399715.1 Alectura lathami
AGCCACAAGAAGCCTTAAATTGAACACCTAAAAATAGAAAGCTACTGAATTTATAAATATTTTTGCAAATCAACCTTTTATAACTACCCTCCTTTTGTAGCTGTGGTAGTTAACATTGAAATCCAAGTGTATTTCAGCAAAAGAGAAAGCTGACCAAGCAGCCCAAGAAATTCTGCAGAGTTCTGCAAATTGCAGGAGGCCCAGGGAAGGAAATCACTGCATGCCAAATTTTCCCACTGATTCCTATTGTCTCTACTTGCTGTACGTAACACTAGCAACTCATTGTGGAGCTCTGTATCTTCCCCTCAATTGTTACCTAACTAATAGCCTGATTATATTTTATGACTTTGTTTTCTCATTCAAAATAATTTACTCTTGAGTTAGAAAATAGGACTGTCCCCAGAGAAACATCCAGCCCTTTGTTCTCTTTGTTCACAAATCAGCTTAAAGACAGATCGACCTGTGGTGTAGAAAGCCTGTATTAGATCTACTAGGATCTCTTCCTATTCAGATTTGATTTCTGTTGCTGGAGGCTACTCTTGATATTTATGTGGAATGAAATATTGTTCATCCCCTTAACAAAGAGGCAGTTGGTTTCATTCACGACTCCATGAACCTCAGACACTGTTTACACAGTATGTATTCAAAACACGCCAGCTATTTCTTACCGTCGTGTAGTCTCCCTGGCCATGGGCTGGGCTTCTGTTTTAATCAGAGAGTTTCTGTTTACCTGGAGTCTCTTTTGCATGTTTCTCTGTGCAACCATTCCCCAAAGTACCTGATTATACATGATTATGGAGAGGAAGAAGTGGAGGAAGAGGAAGAACAGCAGAATTCCCTGCAATAATTTCCTTCAGCTCTACTTCCAAACACTCACTCCTCTCTCCCTTTCTCGTACCTCAGGTTTGGATACCCCTGTGTAACTCCCTTAAATACCCAGCGCTCCCTTCTCTGCTTTCCTGATGCCAGCATGTGGACATCACTGTGAAGCTCCTGAGCAAGTCCCTGTGGATGATTTCCTGACTTCCATTTATATCTGATGCCAGAGTAAACCTGGAGACTTCTCTCCTCTCTCGTATATCTCGTCATCCGTTTCCTTCTGGTTTCACATCGCTGTGGGAGTGATCTGGCACAGACAGTCAGGGGACCGTTTAAAGAAGAAAGTTGGTCCCCCCGTAGTAATTCTACGTCTGTGGAAGGTCTCTGCTGTTGAATCTCTCCTAAGGCTGGTCTGTACTACCAAGGCTCTGCTAGGAAAGTCAAACCAGCAAAATCTTCTTGACAGGGATGAAGTTCTGTACCTAAAAACTACTCCACTGCCTGTACTGATGAGACTTCTCTAATTTCATAAGCCAACTTGAGAAGGGTTTCTTTTGCTGCTGCAAACTGTGCCAGCCCAGGTAATTTCTTTTCTAAGCTATTTTGGCAAAATGCTGCCCATGTAATTCTTCGTAGACTAAGCAGATCCCTACTGGGATATTTTTTTGAACGAAGTGAATTCTTTCTATTGGCCCAGTATGAATTTCAGTGAGGGAATTTTAACTGGGATCATAGCAAAGCTTTTGTCTTGACCTGCAGGACTGAGAAGATGAGAGGAGGAAGGCAAGAGGCTTCTCTACTGAACTGAAATCCTAGTCAGGGCGGACAAAAAACCCCTAGCAGATCTCCCCTACGATTCTGTGATCTCAGTGTGCCTAATGCATCTAAGTAGCTCAGATACACACATCAGCCGTCGCCAGGGAGTGTGAACATTGACAGTATGTAACCTTCTTCTGCTGTGCATTGAAGTCATCACGGACAAGACATATTAAGTGTTTTCTTATGTTTTTGCAGTCCTGTGGAAATGTAGGAGCAGATGCACGGCTGCTTTAGATTAATGCCAGTGCACCTATTTATACCAGCTGACAACCTAGCTCACAGTTCACTACCTGCTATTTATTATTTTATTTTGTTTGCTAGAGTGACAATAGTAATGACATTGATACACAGGTCAATTCAATCCTACTGACATAGCCTCAAGGTTTTTTTGCTTATTCTTTGTTGTGTTTTTTTTTCCATCTCCCAAGACAATCTCCTTTACAGCTCTATTTTTTGTTAATGTTTATTTAATAAGATCAGCACATTGGCAGTCTCATAAGCTTGTTATTTTATGTATCTCTCAATTTCTTTAGCTGTATTAATCATCACGGTACTTGAAGTTGCTAGCATGAAAAATGCACTGTAAAAATAAATAATCATTATTATCAAAGTGCTTTCATAAAAATGATCTGTAGGATTAAATCCTTATTAGAGCAGCATTATTAGTCATGATTATTATTATTATTACATATTAATTAGTAGTACCGAGATAGTGTAGCTTAACGTACACTTTCAGAATTATCTTTACCAAAGTCAGTTAAACATGAAGGTTTAAAATTTCAATAGATTTAGTGGTTTAGGACAAGGGAGTGGGATTACAGTTAACATTATTTATTCAGCTCAGTACTTGCAAAGAGCTGAAAATGTACTCAGTGCTGTGCACAGCAGAACTTGCTGTCTGGAACACATACTTTAAGAAAAGGAAAGGAAATAGTTGCATTAGAATAGGTCTTTTTTTTTCTTAATTCTGGAATCCAGAAGTTCCATGGTGTGTGTGGCTCTGCCACCTCCTGTGTCTATTGCATTTTGTGTTTTGTCTTTTCTTTCATCTTTCTCTGACTACACTTACGTGCATAAAGTATGTTACGTTAATTAATCTGTATAAAGCATTTTGAATTATAGCTACCAAACAAGAATAAAGCAATTTTACCGTAGCTGAGAAGAAGCTCTAGTTTGCATGGATTGCCACATTATATGGCTGTGTATTTTTCATAGATGTGTTGCCTGTTTGGTTAATGTAACTGTGAAGCCAGATGATGGGCAGATTGTGTACAGCACACTTCTCTTTTTTCTTTTATCTGAAATGATACCATTACTCCTCCCCTTTGATGCAGTAACCTAGTGAAGCTTCAAGAGACACAGGATGAGAAAAGACTGACAAATAAAATATTGTTATGGCAGGTGTCATGAAATGGTGCTGTTATACAAAGTCTTCCAAATTCTTTTTTTCTTTTTTTAACCTTACTATGTGAACAAATGTTCAGTCTTGGGAAGACACACTGTGTTTGTAAATTTTCTTTTTCAAGGTCCTGGATAGAGGAAGTCAAATAATTTTTTTTTGTAGCCTCAGCCTCTGGATGGAGTCATTCTGGAGACAGCTAAACCCCAATAGATAGGCATTAGTACTTGGCTACAATCCCTGAACAAAGTCATTGCCCTGCTGTTGCCATTTCTTTTCCCAGTCTAATTTTCTTGTTGCTTTCCCTGTTTATGTCACACCTCAAATTTAGCATCCTGGACTTTTAAGAGCAAAGAGCCTGAGTTAGATACAGAAATCTGACCTAGCTCTGCCCATAAAGCAGGAGGCAGGCTGGGTGCTTAAGAAGGAGAGTCCCGGGAGTCAGAATGAAGGAGAGACCATTTCTTTTTTTCTGGCAATTGGACATCTTCTCAGAAATGGGAAGTTCCCAGATAGGTGTCCCTCTGTTAGATCTGGCACATGGAGTGAAAGTCAGGCCTCCCATATCTCAGAAAGGGCTCTGCCCACCAGGCTTTTTGAGTGTCATGGGCTTTCAGTGTCTTCCAGTGACACTGTTCCAATTTGTGTACCCAGCAAAATACCGGTCACTGCAGAGATTCCTTTGTCATCCGTGACACGGGTGAGTAGCTGCTGGTTTATGGGATCTCCCTCTGCAAACCTTTCTGTCCTGAGAGAAGCCTGGCACTCATAAGAGACAGCAGACATCTGGGCAAATCCAAGTGAGGCAGGAAGGATTTAAGTGCCAGTGGCAAGGGTTTAATATCACAGGCAAGTACTGTAGCTCCTAGTACATGGGTCTTGATATGAACTGTGAAGGTATCTACTATGCTGGCCCCGTTGGTCAGTAAAAAAAGGATCCAACTTAGCAGCATTCACCGGCATTCAGATCCCTGAACATTTGGCTCCGCCGGGAGCCCGTGTCCTCGTTCCGGCCTAGATTCCTGTCATTAGGATGCCGTGGGGAGCTGGGTGTATTAGAGACATAATAGCTCTTCCTCTAAAAGCACGAGACCCTTCCTGAACTCGGTGGCATTTTGGGGTATGCAAGGAATGCAACGGCAGACTGCCGAGAGCGGCAGCTCCTCAACTAAGCGCTCTGAACTTTTTGCTCGGCTGCCCTATTTAAAATGGGTACCAGCGGAGCAGTAGATTGGCATCTGATGTTAGCTGATAAAAACTCTGCACTTAAATGATACAGTAGCAAAGTGATTTTTGTAAATCTCTGGAATTAATAACTACAGCTATTTGAGAAGAGAAACAGTATCATTCATACTGAAAAATATTCTCTTGCCTCCCACAGGGGAAGCCTGTGTAGGTGTGGAGCTGTAGTCTGGGAAATTAAAAAATGCAAATTAAAAAAATGCAAATGTAAAAGAGAGGCATTGCTCGCTGCAGTGCTCTAAGGGTTTTCTTGAATAGCAGCAAATTAAAGAAATGCTATGTAATCAAAGTTTATATCAAGCCTATGAAAGAGAATCACCATTATCTCTAAATATAGTGATAGTACTCTCTACTCCTGATCTTTCATATTGTGTACACATTACTAGGAAATTACAAAGATGCTGTATTGTATTTTCAACAAGTCCTTGAAGAAAATGCACATTACATTTTTATATGCCTTTTTATTCTGTTGTACTAAAACATTATGATTAGGAAGGGGTAGTTGGGCTACTTTTTTTTTTTTTTTTTCAAGACAGTTCATTCAAATTTCTTCATTCTGATTTCCTTTGCTGCTCAGTACCAGTGAGGGCTTCCAGCCACAGCTGCTCACCACTGATGTTGATGTAGATCAATGATGAGCTGCACTGATCGTGTATAAGTTTAGACAGTAGATACATTCTGTCTTTCACATCTCCTGTCAATCTATCCCTATATAATCCTGTACGGCTTCTTTTCTTAGCCTCTCATCAGAAGATTTGTGATCCATTTACAACATTTCACGCAGAAGGCCAACGTGGGCCATTGCAGGAAAATAACTGCGTGTGCATATATTCTCTGCCCGGCATTTCAAGATAAGGACAATGCATTTGAGAGGGAATGATTGGAAGGTAGATGGTATGGTGCTATGGTATCCCTGTCCATAGCAGACCAATGTATAATAGGATAATATGTTAAAAATGTCTTCCAATTTCTAAGTTGATAATTAGAAACAGAAATTGGCCTTCCCTACTATCTTCATCCTGCTTTCTTCAGCTGCCTTTCCAGATGGCTGTTTAAGGACTTCCTAGCGTAAGGGTACCCTGGGCAATGTCCAAATGGTTTGGCAGCTCAGGGAGCGGGCAGTCTGAGAAAAAGGCGAGGGGATCAGCTGAATGGTGCATCCTAGCAACATCCAGGTAACATGAGGGTCTCCAAGGCAATACGTTACTGGGTTAGAGAGAGATGAGATTGCTGCCAACTAAAATAGAAAGTAAGCAATGGTGGAAACTCTTTTATTTGATTGGTAATTACAAGAAGCCTTACTTCCTCCAGCAGAACCCAGGATCTGTCGGGCACGGCTAAGAGCAGGGTCACAGCCATAAACCATACAGCTGGGAATTTCACCAAAGGTGAGTTCATGCTATTTAAGTTTTGGTTCCCCTGCTGGAAAGAACTTGTATGGCTATGTGCTGTGATGATTTCACAAGTTACACTAATTTTTGTGATCCTCTTTGCCAGAAAACCTGCTGGGGCCAGAGTAGATGACTGTCTCTGGGGTCCTACAGAGATTAGGAGGAAAATAAAATAGCAACTGTACTTTAATGGAGCCTTCTCTCCTCAAATGCTCCCATGTGAGCTTGTGACCACAACAAGCTGCAGAGTCTGGGGGCTGTGAAAAGCTGAGCAGAGGTAGAAACAGCAGATATGTGTAAAAGCTACACAGACCTTACAAAAATGCTTGTGACCACTGAATTCAGTTTCTTTTGGCTGAAGATGTGTCTGCAGCCAGAGCATTAGAAAAAAATAAAATGCAGGTCTGTGGATTTGGCACATTGAGCAAATGAAGACTTCAGCAGAATCTCTAGGTACTCGACGAAACTAGGCCAAGCATGCCCAGGTAGATAGCCAATGGATAAAATATTTTTTTAGACCCCAATTTTAATTAAAATAAAGCATAACTACCCCGTTGTGACACCACTAGAGTTTACAATTCTTTCTTCATTTATTTAATCAGTCAAAGCAGATAAATCAGCAAACAGTCCTTGCAAAGTCTCCTAGATTAAGAGATGGAACTCAGATAGCCTTGGCCAAATATATGGCTAATAAAACCAGAATTAATAAATTTCCCCAAATACCTCTATGTATAAAAAATACTAAAGGGCTTTGAAAACAGCTCTTAGCAATAGCTGTAAATAGTGCATATTTTTAATTTAATTATGTGGTATAGGATATGTTGCTTACCATTCTCAATCATTAGAGAGTGGATATTCAAATAAAATTTGGCTCAGATTGAGATATCCTGCAGTGGAAAAAAGGTGGCATTTCCAGTAGCTGTTATCACCATGCTATAGCGAGGTGAGCAAAGATTCCTCCAGGGCATCATCTTGAGCTGTGTCTTACATTTCAGTGCCTGTCGCTTTCTCTTGGTCTGCCAGACAGGGTGGCAAAAACTGAACTGCATTTGGGGAGCAAAACATTCACTGTTAGGACAGTGAAAGTCATTTATGATGTGACCTTTGATATCTCTGAGTGACAAGGAGATGAAGGAGATGAACTTCTCCAGTCCCAAGTCAAACACTGCAATGGAGAGTCATCGTCACTGGTTTATGTTGCTCACACACTGCATCTTACCACACTTTGCTAACCAGTGTAGATTTTCTTCCAGAGCAGCAGGTTATTAGAAAAGAGCTTAAGATGAACTTCCATGATCAACATTCCAAATACTTCATGGTACAACATATGAAATGCAGGTCTACCTCTCCTTTGACATTTTAATACTAAATGGAGGTGGCTACTCAGATTTTACAGTCATCAGTGTCTCTCTGTGTTGTCCATTTAGCAGCCTTGAAACTCCTCCAAATTGTCTGTCTTTAGCTACTTAGAAGATTCTATTACTCTCCAATGCAAATACCATCATAAAAGCTGCCGTAGCACCAGGGGTCCTCAAAAGGTCGTTGTCCAATTCACCCAACATTATCAAAGTGCTTAAAAATAGGCATTTGTGTTATATTCCTAACTTTAGTGGATTTTTAATGTAACTGGCATCAGCAAAAGGTGGTGAATTTTTCAAGGTCTTTAAAGAATCTAATATATCTTTTCCATCAGGTTCTCATAGTCTCTTGCTCCTGACTGTTAGAGTCAACATTGGCTGCTTTGCACTCTTTAAAACTGCTAAAAAAGTTACTGAAGTCATTTTCATCTTGATGGGGCAACCTAGGCAAAACTATTTGGGGTGTCAGGCTAGTCATTTTCAGACCATCTAAATTATACCTTCCTGCCCTGACATGATTGGAATTACCCAGCTGTTCCCTGTATTGTAGTGCCTTGTTCATTTGAGGACTGCCTGGCTCGTGTTTCTTACTAGAAGTGATGTGCTGAAGCACATCAGCAGGCATTGAAGCAAGCTTGGAGCACCTATTTGGTGAAAGGACTTTTGCCTCTAAAGCTATTAATCTTGTAACTTCCAAGCACAGAAATCAATAATGTTTTGCAAAGTCAGATTGTTCATAAAGGAACTGTGGGTGATGTCAGTGCAGATGAAAACATATTTACTGGAAAATACAGAGAAATGTATGTATTTATTTGATAGGGAACGGCATGTAATGGGATGTAACTAGCATCTCTAGCAAGAAATAAGCAAGGAAATGCCACAAAAATAGCCAAGAAAAGGGGAAATCATACCTAAGCCAGAAGAAGCAGGGCTGTAAGAAATAATGAAATAATCAAATGCAAATAGTAACTAGAGCTGGACTACAGTGTGTAACATTTTCCTTCAAATGTGGATTGAAATCTTTCCAAATATCAATTAATCCCTAATCTACCATGCATTTCTTAGTTGCTTCCTGTGCATTATTAATGGACTGGTCACCCTGAGATGAAGGTAGGAAGTAAAAGCAATTAAATTCCTCTCCCGCCCCTGCAGATACAATTGACCTAGAGGATTCAGCTACAAGTAAAAATGAAAAACCTCAGAGAAAGAATAAACATGCCCTTCTCGCCCGAGTCAGACTGTATAGTTTTAGAAACAGCATGCGAGAGCAGCGGCAAGCTCTCTTTGTGTAAAACCTCAAATTCTAAGATCCAAGATGAAGGAGAAGAGCAGGTGCCCACTCGCTGCTGATTTTTCCTGGTGTTGTTCTGTATCTGAATACTTTGAGCCAGAACTCCAGACACTGATTCTTTTTTCAGTGTAGAAAAGAAAAACCCCATCTGTCTCCTGAGAGGTATTGATCCCATTTGAATTCGAAGAAACAATTTTAACTCCATGTTTTTGTGCAGGCTGATGGCCACAGAATTCAGTGAGGCTTCTGACTGTATAATGCAGTTACCTCCAGCCTGTGATGGATACAGTCATCCTAGCCCGCAATTATCATACAGATCAGTCAGCGAGGATAACAAGGAGAGCTCTGTGCCTGCTGTTTACACTCTAACAAGATTCGTGTTTGTTTCCACAATGTTGTAATGCCGAGGTGAAATTCCTTGCCTTTTGACCCGTTTAGCGTTGAGGTAACATACTAGGATAAAACAGGCATCTAACCAAATGACTCGATTATCCTTCTGCTTAGTAAAAGTCTTAGGAAAAGTAAAAGCTTAACAAAGATTATGTTGCCAAACTCCAGGCATATGAAGAACTGCCTGGTAAGGGAAGAAGAAAGGACAGGCTGACAGTGCCTATCTAGATAACACAGGGAATAAAGGGAAGCAGGTATGATATGGTTTTACTAACACAGTGGGTTGGTTCTGAGGGTCTTTGAGTGAGGCCTTTGGTTATATCCATCCTGTGTGTGACTGGAAGTGTTTTCTCAGCATTCCTCCTCTCTCTATTCCTTCCTTGGTCTTTGAGGGCCATAAAGTCCTCAGGAGGACACCAGCTCAGCTGAGTGTTAGGGAAAAGAGAGAGGTGGCAGCAGGAACGGAGTCCTAAGAAACAGACTGGTGGCACTGCAGAGAACCAGAGCATAGGTTTTCTTAAACCAAAATTTTGCTGGTGACAGTAACAGTTTTAATGTCATCAGTATACATTTCCCCGAACCTCTGCTGGCTTCAGGTAAGTCCGTCACATGCCGTCCCTGCCCTTCTTTGGTCTTTAGAAAGGAGCGCCCAGCTGTCTTGTGAAGTGGTGAGCATTGCACCCAAGATCTCCATGAAGAGGAATGGTTCAAATGTGATTGCTGTGGAGTTTAAGATGGGTAAACCTAGAAACTTAAAGGTTAGGAAGAGCAAGACCTTGGGGTGGTCGTGGTACTCTGACACGGCAGTTGTCACAGGGGGAGAGCAGGAGACCAAAATCCAAAGTGATGGCACAGGGGAGGAGAGCTTTGGAGGGGCTGGGCGGAGGAGCAACGATATGGACTGCAGCCATCCTAGGGCTTCAGAGAGCTGCTGGCCATCCAGTTCATCACATTTACATCTCTCATAACAGTTCATACCTACTGGAAGAAGATACTTTGTGTGACCAACTTCAGCATATCTTTTCCATTTTCTCATTTCATTTACATGTCTATGTTTGTCCAGAGAAGCTGTGGATGCCCGATCCCCGGCTGTGTTCAAGGCCAGGCTGGATGGGTTCCTGGGCAGTTTGATCTAGTGAGCTAGTGGCTGGCAGCCCTGTCCACGGCAGGGGGGTTGGAACTAGATGATCTTTGAGATCCCTTCCAACCCAAGCCATTCTGTGATTCTATGATATTGTGAAAACTTTAGTCTGTGATATAAAGGGCAAGTTTTTATGAACAAATTCGTTTCTGTATAAAGAGATCAATTACTTGCCCTCATTTCATGGTACCTCATTGCTCATACTCAGAAAGCTCTTGTGGGATATCCAGTAGACATTGTGATTAAGATGCACAGCTAGCAAAGCAAACAGGGCTCTCCTTCACCCAGAATCCTGATGCAGGCAGGAGAGCTGCAGGAACAGACGGGGGAGCTGACTCACGCTCAGCCGGTGAGCTGGGCTCACAGTGGAGCACGGAGCAGTATGACTGGAATGGGAAACAGGAGGTGTTTGTGTTGCATTGTAATTAAGAATGGCATTGGAAACATGGAGTACAGAGAGCTGTGCTCATAGCTAAGGCTGAAGTGACCATAAAACCACAGGCAGGATGCAAATTGGTATTGTAAAATACTCAAACAAAATGATATCAAGTACCAAAAAACTATGCTTACATGGCAGCAAGACTAAAGTAACGATGGAGAGGAGTCACAGAAAAAGGAGCTTTGGTTGATTCTGTGCCTCTTAATGAGACCATTGTGCCTGTTCTTTATAACAACATAGATGAAGGAGAGACCATCAACTTTAACTTTCCATATGTTTGTCAGACTGAGTTTCTAAAGCAATTTTTTTGGTCCACTTATTTTAAAAGAATGAAAAAGACAGAGATTATATTCTATTCACTTGCCAATATTCCTTTTTTAAGTCAAAGCTATTTAATGTTCAAGAATCCTTTTTATGCATATAAAGGACTATGCTTTACTCTTCAATAATTTAAAACTGATTTTAGTAATATTAGCAAAGAATGTCCTCACAGACAGATTCTTATGCTGTAACTCAAATCCCAGCTAATTATGGCTCAGCTGTAAAGTTATAAACCCTTGAAAAACAAGGTTTATAAGAGAAGTATTGACACAGTCTCAACTATAGCCATGTGAATGGAGCCACTGTAATATTGTTTGGAAATAGTGTTCTAAAAGGGAATCTTTTATGAAAAGAGATGCCAGCTGTTCACTTAGGAAACATTTATTTCATTGGCTCACGATAAAATTGGCTACGGAAGATATTATTCTGAAACAGCAACTTCTTAATTTCATTACAACCTGAAATCACTGAGAAAGACATGACAGCTCCCAGGAGCTGTGAAAAAGGATTGACATTGTTTCTTCTGCTTATATTGCTTTTGAAGTAATACACAAATTTCCTTAGAATAATTCAGACTGGACAGGTCCTCAGAAGGTCATCTGGAACCTCCTGCTCAAAGAAGGAGATAAGACATGATATGTCATTTTTACTTTATTTTTGAAACAAAGAGTTTCTTTTTATTA
>VXAV01009736.1:768798-805264 GCA_013399715.1 Alectura lathami
TGGTAGTGTATTACTTGTTGTGGTGCCTTTGTGATCATAAATGAGTAGTGACAACAGAACAGGAGCAAAAGAGATCTAAGAAAAGTCACTATGGAGCTGGGGAAACCAGTAGGCTTCCCATGGAACTTCTTCTAAAAGCAAAACATGAAATAATCCAGAGAACAGTAAATCCTAGTAACTGTCTGTACACTAAACTTCACTCTCTGATGTGCAGTTCAATCCCCCTCCACTACAAGGCCCTGGGGTGGAGCTGGCAATTAATCTACAATTGCCTGGGAGGGAGCAGGTCACAGCTGAAGGGGCTCTGCAGATTATAAATTTAGCAAGCAAAATGGGAAGTCAGAGAACTGGTAATAAAGGAAGTGCCAATAGTTAAAGCTATAATCATCAGGACTCTAGGGCAGATAATCAACACCTATATGGCAATTTTCAATTCAATAAATAAAGCTAACCGAGTTGCCTAACAACGCCATTGAGCTGCAATTTCAACTGGCAGCATTATGTAACTGTGACAACCAGGCGAAGCAGGAGAAAAGTGAAAGAGAAATGTGTATAAATTTCCAGTCTTAGTTACTGAAGGAGTCAGGGGGATGGAGCCCCATATTTGAAAGTTGCAGAGAAAGCATACTATAATCCATTTCAGGTACTCCTCATCAACACCCCAGGGATCTGCACATACACAAAAAAAATGAGGATTAGACAAAGGCACTCCTGTGAAAGTGGCACCAGAACTGTGTTCTTTCCATTCTTGAGATAACGCAGTCCAAGTACACTTAAAGAACCTGGAGGCATGGCTAGCCTAGGCTCCAGCCACCAGCGTGGAATTTTGCACTGCAGTGTTCACATGCTCAAATTTACCATAGCAACCTCCACATCACATTTAATACACAGAGACATCCCTCCTCTTGCCTGTTTAAAGAGCCCTTGTTAAGTGGTTTTGCTGTATTTTAGATGCCAAGATGTCGGTAAGATTGATGGAAGGGTGCGCAATCAAACTTGCAAGGAGAGCCTAGCATCTAGCTCATTATGTAAGAGAATTAGAAAGGCAGTTCTTTTGACATGACAGTCCATTATGGCGGCTGTCAATCATACCTTAGCATATGCTTTTTTTGTCCTCTTCAGTGATTTTTTTTTTTTTTTAAGAAAAAAAGGTTGTTCCATTCCTGTTCATCAATAAGGCAGAGTGTAATGCTTTGTGTGCATGCATGGTAGCTGTTACAGATCTAGATGGGCCGTGTGTTCTCCGCAGTAATCACTGGGTGAGCAAGTTATTATGCATGCATGTGTAATCCTGACTAGGGTGGCTCTTTGTCCCAACTATATGTGCACAGATGCTTGAATCTGCTGTTCCTTCTCATCCATCTAATGCGTTTGGTCCTTTCATATGACGTAGCAATGCTTAGATGTTTTGGTGCAGAAAGTCTAGGTTTGCTCCCTGAGGAAACCCCATCCAGAAGGGCAGTTACATTTATTTTTTCCCTTTTCAGGAGAGGGAAGAAACAGCTCATGCTGAGTTATTTACAATGGCAGTGATATCAAAATAATATTTATGCCTCTGCCACTTCTTAGTAAAAGTACTTCCACGTACTGAACAGAGTTGAATGAACTAAGGCTGGAAAGTGGTTTGGTGTGGCATAAGTGGGGAAATAGAGGCACAGGGGAACTAAAAGGACAGACCGCATGTGAAAAATAAAGAAGCTCATTTGCAAAGCCATGTCTTGACTGGTGGGCTCATTCGAGAGATGGTAGCTGGCAGCAATGCACCCAAGAGTGCCTGGGAAGCTAATATATCAAACAGCAGTACGTTTGCAGACAATGAATGTAAGTTGAAGTAGAATTATCTTTTCAGGTTATTATTAAGGGAACAAAAAATCCTCTATATTACAAGGCAACTCTTGTAAACTGCAGTTATATCTGCGTTTGATTCGCACAAGTATATGAAACAGTGTTGTTGAGACTAGATTTACAGTTTTCTAGATGTATTTTTAGTTCCTTTATGGCAGCACGCAGATAAGCTAGAAGAAGAAGCTTCACCATTGTACATCCATCTTTCTGCTGTATTTTTTTCTTTTTCTTGGTATGTGTCTCGCTTCTCACTATGTGAAATGAGTCTTTGGGCTAACATTTAAAAAAAAAAAAAAAAAAAAAAAAGTGCAAACATTAGCAAACATTAGCACCTTACTTATACTGAACATACTCTTCNTGGCCCAATGGGAAGGAGGTAGCACATCAGTCCTGGTACAGATGTATCCAACATAAGGCTAGTTCCCTGGGAAAAACAGGTTTCAACACAGAAAACTGTTCAGTTGTTGCTTTTATTACTGTATGTATGAAGTGGGATGGCACTTGAAGATTGATGGTTTCAGTGAGATAATCTTTTTTGAAAGTAAATGTTTTCTGAGAAGTCCTTCAAAATGTTTTCCAATTTCTCTCCTCTTAGTTCAGCTGCAAAGGATTTGATGACTATTTAAATAATCCACTCATTAGCCTTGAGATAATTTATCTATTGCTTGTTTTTATGCCATTGCCTACACTCACAGCTAGGACTGGACCTCCTTACATGTACACTATGTAAGTAACAGATAAATTACAGCCTCTGCCCCAAGGATCATGCAGACTAAGGTTTCTGTCCTGGAAATTGCTGACTGAGGCAAATGCTCTTGCTCACATACATTGGCAGGGATTTCAAGAGGGTCTTCCAAAGCCAAGGCTCGAGAGACTTTCCAGAACAGGTTCTGGACAATAGGTAGCGTAACCATTGTTCTTGGTCTTACTGTACATGTGAGCTGAGCATCGTTGACTTTGTTAGCACTGCTCAGATGTGCAGCAGCAGTGTGCAGGTGTTTGCTTCTGACCTTCCTAATGTTCTTTTCCATTAAGGATAAATATTCTGAAATATCAAACATGAGTCTATTCACCTCATCCTTGCTGACTGCAGGTTAGATTTTTCCCTTCGGTGCTATCATTTAATAGTTCCTTAAATAATTATTCTTTCTGGGAAAAAAATATGTGTATATATATATGTACAACCTGTGAAACAACTTCAAGGACACTTCCTTCTATAGTTTCATTCTAAGCCAGCCATGTGGTGACTCTTCTCCTGACCTAGTCTGCAACGAAATCCATGGGAAGTGTTCTGTTAAATTCATTTGGCTTCAGATCAGATGCTGCCAATGAAAACCGTAACATAAGCAGCCTGGTCTTTGTGATATCTACCATAACGACACAGTGTGGTCCCAATTCTGCAGCCATACTCTGGGAAAGTCCCTGTTGATTTCAAGGAAAGCTCTCTCTAACTACAGACTTCACAATCAGGTAATGAGAAGCAATGAGCATATACTGCCCTCCCCATTAGGTCCTATAGTCAGACTACTTCTGATAGGCTTCTATGAAGTGATTTTCTATGGCAGTCTGTGCTTGCAGCAGCACCTGCTCGGTTAGTCTCACAATTCTTCATCTAACAAAACAGCTTGACACTGCAGGTGAAAGATTCTGAAATGTTTTAATTAACTAGCTTGAGCACCATTTGATTTCTGTCTCCCTAGATGTTTCAGAAATTCTGAACTACATCATTCTATGACTGCCATCAAACAAAACTCAAATACATGAAATAGGCTTTTATAAGTGGAAAATTTATATTGGAAACTTTATGTTGGGCCACTGTAAACAATTGGTTCATGCAGCTCATTCTCACTGAGAGGTCTGACTGGCAACATTTCTCAAGCTGCATAGGTCTAGAAATTATGGGGCAGATCTTACAGTTCTGTTTTGGTCAACACTCCTATTGATCTCAGTACTTTCAGTTTGGGGCTCACCTTGAGTTCTAAAGAATGAAATAAGTGTAATGGCAAGAGCAAAAACCCACCTGGGGGATTTAAAACTTGTAATTTTTCAGGTTATACAAGAACCTGCATTTAAATGGGCTGACATTGCACAGGAGCAATCAGAGCTCTCAGTCATACAATGAAATAATTTCTGAAATGCTCTGGCCATATTGGCAGAAGTCAGTGGGCGGACCTACTACTGCACAAACACGCAACCCAGCAATCCTCCTAAGGCAGAGCGTGCCACGTGCTGCTACACCCTTCCTCCAACTGCTGCTGGGGAAGGAAGGGCTGGAGATGAGGGGCTGTCATCTGACTGCGAGGAAACAGGTTCCTCTCAAAAGGTTCCACATTAACTTCTCTTTAGCAGGGACTAGCTATTAGCTTGGAGAAGACTGCTTTGTTTGTATGTACTGACCTCAGAGCTGCTTGTGTGCAGGATTTGGTACCAGGCTTCTGAAAAATGGGAAAAGTAGGGATGTACAATGACAGAAAGTTATTGATGTCTGTCATGGCCAGTGGAAGCTTTTTTCCCCTTCTCTTTTTATCCAGCCAAAATGGCAAAAATATAGGTTTAGTAAAAAAGATAAAAGCTAAAATTCTCCTGTAATATCTTGTCTCCACAATGTAAGGTATCATGACTCTTATAAAGGGATGAAAGGGTAACAATTTTACTGGTATTGCAGCAAAGCCACAGTGTATATTTGTGGAATCCAGGATTTGAACATGACTTAGTCTGTAAGGAATGAGTCTTAAATTTCCTACACATAGCCAGAAATACTAGTTACCGTCAAATCTTTAATAATCAGGAAAATGCAGCTGAAGGGTAAAAAAAGTATGGCTTTTTTTTCGTGTGGGACTACAAAACAGGTGTCTGCAGAACTATGAGCATTATTGTTTGTGAAGTCCTTATGTTAAGAACAGTAAGCTAAATGAAGTGTTCTGTGCTCCATTGTGTCTTTTCATAGTTTCTGAACAGACTCTAATTTAAATAGTTAAAATCCATTTATGGGTAAGGTTCCTCACAAACACTGCACCACTGAGACTATTTGTCTTCCTAAACTTGTGCTAGTACTCCCTGCATTAACAGTTTAATCAGATTTGTTAATCAATAATGTTTCACTTGCAAAATAGAAGTTAGGTGCACTAAGCTCTTGATTGCGGAGGCGCCACAGGCCCTGGATGAAAGGCAGTGTACCCCAAACAACCAAGGGAACTCAGATCACTCCTGCTGCCCCTTGCTCCCCAGTGTGATTCCCCCTGGCTGGGTACCAGTTTCAGTGTGCACATTGCTTGCCTGCTTTCCCCCAGTCCTCTGCAGGACTGACAGCAACAGGAGTGAAAAGGTGATTTTTTTTTTATTTTTTTAATTTTTGGAACAGGGCAGAGTAAGAGGCATGATGACTCTTGAAAATAAAAACCCTGTAGGTGCAGTTCCTATATTTCAGATCACCAATATGTTTTCCCTCTGTGTCTTTGGAGGTTAACTTTCACTCTTTTGCTTAATATTATAAGCAAAAAATGGAAGTTTGATACCGGTCTTCAGTTAACATATTCAGCCTTAAGCAGGTCTAGCCTGGTGCTTCTTAAAGCCTAGTCCTGATTTTTATCTTGAAGATTCATTTCTGTATTTTCATGAGTGGACTCCATTTATTAGACAAAACATATACTGCAAGCACCCCTGTTCCACTCACTGGGCGGACTTTCTGCTGAACTACAAGCTAGCTTTTACATTCTGACTAACGATAACTCACAGGACTGTGAATGAAAATAGTTGTTTAATTGTAATGTAGAACAGGGGGACAGAGGTAGGAAGCAAGGCTTTGTTTCTATCTGAAGATTTTAAATCCCTATTTCTCATCTTCTTATCGTGTGTTTGGTTTTGGTTGCCTTTGAAATACGATCTAAGACACAGATATGAACTATGGCATAGAAAACTGCGTGCCAATTTTTTTTCCTTTACAAGGCTGGAAGGACGTATAAACCTAAGTTCTATTGCTTCATTCCTAGTTTGGTAGTGGAGGATTTTTTGTAGTTTTATTGTTGTGGTTTTAAATGCAAACCAGAAAATTGAATTAACTAATGTGCTTTGGATTGATTCAAAGTTAGATGCTTGTTCAGGGAAATAATGAAATCTAGAATTTGTCAAGTAATAGGAAACGAGATTCTGAATCCAGATATTAATGATCGATTCCTTCCTCACTTTGCTTGGCAAAGCACTTCGGTAGGTTTTTGTTTGTTTAATATCTCTATTACCCTCCATAGTGATTTCCCACCCAAGGAAGGCCAGCATGGTCTCAGGCTGGATTACCTGGAAGTGCCTTCCTTAAGCCACCCTTTTTTAATATTGTAACTTGTAACTTTTGTTGAGTCACTTGAAATCTGACTTCAAAGCAGCAGGAGACACAGGCTGGCTGTGGTGACTTCACAGGCCGTGGCCGCGTGGTGCCTTGCAGTTGGGCGTTGACCCGGGAACGTCGGGGCAGCCATCGCCTGTCACTCCATGGCCAGTAAGCTGCACTCGGTGATCACCATCCCACCGCAGCGACACCAGTTAGCTGTGGGCAGAGGTGAAGCAGCATGCGCACGGGCCACCACTTGAGAGAGCCAAGGCAGGCCTCGGCTACCAGGGCCTTTCCCAGCCCCCTCAGCATCGCTGTGCCCCAGCGGAGAAAGCAGCGAGCCGTGGCTCCACTGCTGGGCCGGTGCGACCACAAACCCTCCACACACCGCCCCTTCCCTCCCCCCCTCCAGCTGGCAGCAGCCTCAGGTGGAAGGTGGTGCTGGCAGCTGGGCCCGCTGGCAGCAGCACACGGTGCTTGCTCGGGCTGGCTCCGTGCGGAGCGCTCCCCTCCGCCTGCATCGCTCGCTTGCTCCTGCCCTTTCCTGGCCGATACCAGGCGCTGCCCTGCTTGAGTGGTGCTAATTCAGGATCAGGGTGCTGGCATGCTAGCCTGGGTCTCTGAAGCAATCCTGTTTGTCGTTTTCTTCCTCTAAAAAATCGTACAAATTCATGCTTTGTGCTTTCCTGCACTCCCCTCGCAGGTCTAGATCAGCACGGGCAGGCGGTGGCTCAGCAGTAACACAGCACTGTGGTGGCACGGCTGCATCCCAGCAGCGGCTTGGGGCCCCCCCGCAACCCCATCCAGCTCGTGTGGCTGCCAGCAGCGTGTGTCCCCGCGGCAGAGGTGACGAGCAGCGCTCGCTTGTGCAATCGGGCTCCTGCCGCAGCGGGCGCCCGGGGCTGACGCGCTAACAATGTGCACAGTGAGCGAGTCGGGGCACGGGGCCAGCCCCGCCAGGGTCAAATGCACGGCGCAGACGTCACTGTTACTTACTGCTCTTCTGCTAGCCTTCAGTTCCTTCCTGGTTTTATTTATTCCTTGTGGTGAACGCAAGCTGAATGCTCCGTTTTATCCCTAGCAGGACAGGGCACACCCAGTGAGGAGAAGCAGAAAGTTCACCGTGGCTCCAGCCAAGCTCAGAGTCTCCGCGGGGTTACTGTCAACAGTAGCTGGTGGGGCTCCTTTGAGCAGGGAAATATGACGAGCAAAACTTAGAGAAGGAGGCAGAGCCAAATTTGTCAGCTCTTTACAGAGCAGGGCTAGGTAAAACCACTTTGCTGGGTTACATCAGTTCCTACGTCCCCTTTTTTCCTAATGGAAAAGCACAAAGAAAACAGATTGTGACTGCAAACCTGATCTTGTATGTTTGCCACTCCGGTGCTGCATTTCAGCTGTCAGGTTCTGGCAGAAGGATGGAACTCATTGGAAGTAATGTGTATGTGACTCTGTACTTCTCTGATGCTTACGCATGGGAGGAACACCCCGGTATCTCCCTGTGATCCTGAAGCTAACCTCCTTCTGTTGTGAGATTTCTGTGTAAGTTTATCTGGCTGCTCTTCCTAATTGCTGAAAGGCTTTTACTTAGCACCCACCACTGTGTCAAACTCTTTTTGTCTCCTCCCTTCCAAATGCACTGTATGCTTGCATCTGCAGAGCATGCCCTGCCCTAAGAAACACCGTGGCTTGCCCTTCGGTTGATTCCTTCGGGTGATTCCTCTCTACCCCCACGGCAGAGACGAATATTTCAGAATGTTGCTAAACCAATACTGTTTTTTCTGCAAGCTCCCCTCATAAATCCAGCAGGCTTGGAAGAAGTAATTGCTCCATCTTTGGCTTAAGATAACTTCTAACACCATGTAATGTTTTATAAATACTCCAGAGGCAGGTTTTTCAAGAGAGGAGGCACGCTACCTATTATTAAGTGCACAGGCAGTCAGCTCTGTCTGAGTTTACCCAGGCATTTAGAAACTTCTGGAGTTTTACTTCAGCAGAATCAAGATTTCACCTTTTCAAAAGAGACAGGATATTCTCAGCAGTTTAGTATGATTGCTAGCACAGACACATCCACAGCAAAATTACATGATTTCATTTCTTAGTCATGTGCCTGCAACTAGATACCCCAGTATCATCCCTAATATTCCTCGGGTAGCTCTGGTATCTCTGTATGCGCAGTCCTGTTTCCTTTCTGGACGTGGTACTGAAATACGACAAGGTGGCAGGCTGTGATGCCAAGGTATAAAGTGCATATGAAGAGCAGAGCAGCTCGTTAGCACAACTAGTACGATAGCCAAGAGAATGTGCAGATTACGTTTTTGTGTGGACTGAACTATGTTATATACACACTAGAGAGGAAAAGCCCAAGTCAGTGAGAATACTGTTAAATAAATAGTCATATTTACTTATTTGGCTCAAGAAAACTTTGTGACTAAAATATTGAGGGAGATCAAAGGGACAACAAAACTAAATAAAACAGTAATAATTAGTGAGTCCAGCTTCCCTCTTATTAACTGGTCGATTGGGACAAAGCAAAACAAGTTCTTGAGTTCTTTGGTAATCACAATTGAAATAACTTCAGAGCACACGAGAGGGGAAGCTATTCTTAGCCATGCCCTAGCTAATGTAGACGAGTTGGCTAGAGAGGGAGCTGCAGCTGAAGCAGTGGTGAGTGCGGTGTGCAGTGCTGCGCTTGTTGGAAAGCAAGGCTTCTTTTGTTGAGAACACATGGAAACATCTGAGGAAAACCTGACTATTTTAGAATACTTTAGGAAATGGGCAAATTAGATCTGACAGAATAGTGATAGCTAAAATAAAGAATGTAAGACAAAAGGTGCATCAGGGAATTCTCAGACACCTTTCATCATAACAAAACCAAAAGCCATGCAAGATATGGCAAGAGATATGGAGAGAGATTTTTCTTTCAAGATAAGGAGATATCTTTCTCATTCTGGCAAGTTGTTCCCAGTCAGAGGAGCAGGAGGCTCAGCTGCAGAGCTGGTTCTTGCTTGCACAAGAGTTTAGCGCTGGGGAAAGTTGCTCAGACTTCATGCTCACAAACAAGTATTTTTTTTTTTCAGCTCATGTGTAATGAATGAAAGAAAATATTACTGAGACCTTACCAGTACTCAAGAAAGGACAATCAAATGCTCAGAAACAGGTCATGAGCTTATCTACAGTGATATTAACTAGGATAAAAATCTTAAGAGATTTAAATGCTTATGATTCATGACATATGTAGAACTGACTGGTGAGACTCAAGGAAATATTACCCTTTAGGGCAGGCTTTTCCATAATTAACCATTACAGGCACATTTCCACTGGTCCAGGATACCAGACCACAGGGACAGCTGAGCGATCCAGGACACGACTGCAAGGAGACGCCTGTGGCTGACAATCCCTGCTCTCAGATGTGCCTACTGCTAACGTAGAGACCATTTTTCTTTTTCATCATGCAATATGCTTTTTTTCTTTTTTCCCCCACTTATTTCTTTATTCCCATTTTAAACTTCCTTCAAGTAACACAGTTGAAAAACTTTGAGTTACTGGGAAGGCTGATCTGTCGTTAACCTGTAATTAGCCAGTAATGTATACAAGCAAGGAGTGCTTATATATATGTGTGTTGTTATTGAAGGAGAAGCTGTGACCCATGCAGAATATTAGTTCAAGAGGAGTTCCCAGTTAAACTGAGGAAAAAAAAAAAAAAAAAAAAAAAAAAACACCTGTTTCTGATGTACTGGGAAGTTCCTTCATATGGTCTGTGGCCTGCTTTGAGCAGGGTCTCGCTGCTGTACTGGCCACCTGCCCCACTTCAACCAGGTGCTGCAGGTGCCTGCACCTTAGACATGGAGCAGCTTTGTGTGCTGACTGATCAACATCCCCAGCAGTAACATGATCTATAACAAGTCTCCTGTATCACAAAAGCATTAAAAGTGAAAATCAACTCCCTTTTCTGTAGACAGATCTTTATGAGCCTCCCACTGGAAATACTGAAGTCTGCAGTTAAAAGGGAAATGTTTAAGAAGTATACTTTTGTCTGTATTTTCCTTGGCTAGAGGCTGAAGTGAGTACAGTATGAAACTGTGATGCAATAAAGGAGGCTTCAGGAAAGAAAAGAGCATGAGACGTGTATGTTATAGATGTAAATATCGCTGGCAGAGCTGTGCTGCAGAATAAATTGAAAGGGTTATAATAGGTTTCTGTCAAGAGGTTGCATAATGGTTAGAAAGGCGATACACGGTTCAAATTCACAGTTCAAGTCTAGAAATGGCAGCAGATGGAAAAGTATTGATTCATATTAGTGACAGTAGAAACATAAAGGAAATAATTGAGCTAGTTCGGCTAGTTTCATGCTAAAAGAACAATGTTCATATTACAGGCGCTCCTTACTGGTGAGCGTCAGGGGGACAACAGTAGAGACGCTTGTATTTCAACCGCGGATTTGCATCCTTGAGCTTTGGGGGCCAGAGAAGCTAATTTTAACAGCTATCAACACTGAATATGATGAATCTGTATTCAGCTAGAGGAACTGAAAGCAGAATCTCATCTTAAGGGGAACCAAAACAAACAAACAAAATTTTTTACCAGATTCTCCAATGCTGAGTAGAGCTGTGCTACTAGGAAGAATGGGAAAGGTGCAACTGTAACTCCGTGTGTGCTGATCAATCTATTCTGACTGGCCCTAGATGACTTAAATGATCATGGGATCACTCCAGTTTACACTGCTGGAATGAATTTTTCATGAAGTGGAGAATCACTGGAGCACAGCATCTGAAACACCCCTTTGTTCCCAGTTAAAATCTTTAATGAGATTGGAAGGGCACAGAAATCACTTCCACTTGGTTTTATCTCCTTACTGGGTGCATTTGTTTCTGGTCATTTACAGCAAAATACCTGTTTCTTTTTTGCTACTTGTGCACAATCTGGATTTCTAACATTGGATTTAAAAGTTACTTCTTTAGGGGCTGAATCTGGACTGAATGGTTTGGAAGAGTTCCCAATGGGTCCTTGTTCTCTGGTCATCTGAATCCATTCCCTTCTGCCTAGGCAGCCAGGTTCTTCCCTGTGAAGTTGGGAGAGTTGATGGTGGGTCACTGGCAGTCTGCTTGATGCAGGCTTCTGAGGTAGGAATGAGATATGGGAATGCATCTCCCAGCAGAACCAGTGGCATGAGTGTGGGACAACATCTACATCAAGGAGTTGCCTGCAGAGTGAACCTCTGCTCTCCCAGCAGAGCCAGTGGCATGAGTGTGGGACAACATCTACATCAAGGAGTTGCCTGCAGAGTGAACCTAGGTGCTCTCTAGGCTCCCTTTGTTTCTCGCCTGTCTTTCCTGAGCAGAGATGCTGAGTTGGAGCAGGCCAGGCTCCAGTTTAGCAGCATCTCCCATGGGGGTGTTGTGCTAGTTTGGGGAGTTTGAGCAGAGTTTGTCTTAAATGCGTCATCTATTGCGAGAGTAGCGGTCTGGATAGGTGTATCTGAATGCAAGGCCTGATGCAACTTACTCCTGGACCAATAAAGGTTTTGTAAATTAGGATTAGGAATTTAAATCTGATCCAAAAATTACTCCAAAGCAAACTAAGGCCATGAATCCTATTGTGCGGGCATGTATTTTCATCAGCATTTTTGGCATGCTTACCAGTAAGATGTTAACTTCTCTAGCTGCATTTACACTGCATTAAGGTAGCTTCTGAAAGAAGCAGCCACAAGTCCCATCATCAGAGATCGGTCTGACGGCCATTGCTTGTATCCCTTTGGGGAGATCCAGCATGCCTGGTACTGGGAGTGTTGCCAACAGGCACACAGCTGATAGAGTCTATGACTTCTTCCACTTGTCCATCTGCCCCTGTAAGTGACAACACAAAGCAACAAAAATGACTGGGATTTCTGGGGGAACTTAGCCTTCTTCCTAAAGGAACACTAATGCTGGCTGCCGCAAGAGCAGATGGAATTTGTAGGACCCCCCAAGCTCCATCTGTTCACAATAGACTTGATGAGCCCAAGATCCAGGGCACAGCTGAATGCAATGGTTAGCCCAGCTCTGTCAGCTGGAGGTGGAGCACAAGTGGGTCAGAGCAGCAGGATTAGAAAGCAGAAGGTAAAAGCTCCTTTCTGGAAAATGACAAAAAAACACTTTTTACGGCTGCTGAAGTATACATGTAGTAGTAGCAGGAGTCTAGCAAGACCTCAGTCTGACTGGCTGTCCCTGAACAACTTCCTTTTACCTTCTAAGTTACCTAGGGCTGTAGTACACAAATCAGCTTGCTGACTGCAGTGTGCAACCTTTTACTTAGTGGGTGGAGCTGGCACAGCAACATTTGTAACCTCAGAAGCTTGAATAACCCAGTTTCTAAAATCATCGTACTCGCCAGCGTATGCAAAGAACATATAATTAGAGCAGCCTCGACTATTTCTATTGAAACAGCTTTTGCAGCTTCTTGTTAGTTCTGATAACAGGAATGTTGCTGCTTCTGCACTAATTGCTCTAACGATCTTCTGAGGGCTCAGCTCTGAGGTTCGTACATACAGTTCCTGCTGAGCATACTGCTCTTACAGCTCAGGGACTACCAGCACAGGCAAGAACAGGGAGCAGAGCTGGCTGATAGTCTGAAAGGTTTTTTTTCCAATAAAGATGAGAAGAGACATTATCACTTGTTCACCTGAACAGATTACAGTGACAAAGTGTATCAGTAACATCTTTGCTTCCATGAGGATCTCCACAGCTCACTTCTGTCTTCCTTTGTGAGCTCAGCTGTGACCTTCAGGAGCAGCCTTTCTCTGCTAGGGGAGGGAGGAGTGCTCTCAGGTAAAAAAAATGAGTGCGTCAAAGATGTCATCCCTTTGCTGATTAACTCACTGCTTCATACGGGGAGAAGATGCTAAAGCTTCCTTCATGCTCTACTACCTTTGACATGCTTAAGATTCTCCAGGATGGGAGAGCTTATGCCTCGGTTGGCTCTGGTTCCCAGTTCTTATTGCAATCTCAAACTACAGGTGACACAGAAGACAAATCCACTATGCATCCCAAAGTGCCTAAGAAGGTCATCAGAGCTTTCCACACAAACAGCAAGCTTCCCCTTTGGAGCCCCAGCTGATGTTGGTGGTCAGGCTAAGGAGTTAGCAAGCCAGGATCTTGCTGATGTAGCATAGGTTAGAGTGGTGTATTTGAAACACTTTAACAAAAACTTTATCAGTCCTTTCTCTGGGGAGTTTGTCTGGTATGTTGCAATCATCTGGATATTTTAACAGTTTCAATAGACTTGCATCAAAATCATTTTGCCATCATCTTGACATAGTAATGTAGTCTCCAGTGACTGCAGTGACATTATTTTGCCATCATCTTGATATCATCTATTACAGCATTGTGGTCCCCATGCTCTGGCATTGCTGAGTGCTTTGCCTCATTATATTATTTTCATAAGCTTGCTCTGAAATTAGTGCAAAAGAGCTGTGGCTTTCATAGCCACTTACTTGCATAGGGGGAGTTCCCTGAAATCAGAAAAGATATTTCAAGTGTACTGATCGCCTATTTTAAGAACACTCCAGATTTTTAACATTTTTCCTTTAAATGACCAAAATGTTTAATTCATACAAAACTGCCAGAAGAATGTTCACTTAGGAGGTAAATGATGTTTTACTCAGAATTTGGCAAGACTACTGAAAACTGGTTCCAAATCATGCTTTTGTTCAGTTCTCCATCCCTGAAAGCAACATAAACTTGCTTCATCTTTTTGGGGTGTGCACTGGAAGGAACTCTGGATCATGAATGTGAGAATACTGTGGCTGCTTCAGGCTGCAATAAGTAATGGTTCCTACATCTGCGGTCCAACTTTTTCTGAATAAGCCCAGCCTTCAACTATACTATAGCTTTAAGTCTTGATCACAAACATTGAGAGACACGTCACAAATATCTTCATAGGCACAGATAATTTCAGAGGTGGATACTCTTGTTGAATTAATTCCTATGGGGAAAAGCTTCAGTTCAGGCTTAGCATGGCCAGTTTAGCTAACCCATATTGAACTTGGCCATTCTTTGTGGTTAAGACAAACTCAGTTTCTTTGATGGGATTGCTAACGTGAATGTGAAGCGCGCACATAAGTACCCAGAGAGCACAGAAGTACTGGCAAGAGCCAGATGTAAAGATTCCTACTGACTTTAATGGCTTTAAAATGGCTTCAAAATGGCCTCAGCAGATTTAGATCAGGCCCTTAGAGCTTCTACTTGTTAGTATTTGTAGAAACAGGAGGAAATTTTAAGCTTGGTGCATCAGTCAGTGTGCAGTGGTAAGCCTCTGGCAATCCTGTAAGTATTGGAGTTTGAGACTTAAATATGGAAAGCACTGTCTGCTGTGTTTCAGCTTTCTGTAAACAGCAGGAACAAGCTACAGCACTGACATAACTGGAGAGTCAGTTGACACAGGACCTGATGCTAAACAGCAGTTCATATTTTGCAACCTTTCTGTAAATTGCTGGAGGGTCTCTGTGTCTTAAACCTTGTTGTTCTCTTGTCTGTTCCACTGGTCTCTTATTCACCTTTCTAAGTTAATCACATTTTCTAAAGAAAATAGCAGTAAAAAATAGGTATCCAATGAAGGCATTAATCCTTTTTTCATGCCTTCATAGGAGGTCATCAGATTATAAACATAAAGTTTGGAAAAAATGAGTTTGGTTATTTCTTAATCAGGGGGAAAATGGCTGTTTTATTTTTTTTATTTTTTGCGATTGATGTTACCCATTTCAAAAGCATGCACATAGCAGGAGTTTGAAAGTTTCAGCTTTTAAAGCATGTTGTCTCACATTCCAGCACTGATCCTTGCAGTATTGTCTCTTGGTTGGCTGCCCTTTCATTTCTCTTCAATTACAGCTCCCTCAAAAGCTGTATAGAAAAAGATGCAAAAGAATAACACGGGGCATTATTCTAGGCTTTCAGTGGTGGTGGACTCCACTATAGCAGACGTTCAAATAATGGCTGAACTATCGCTTCCCTCAGAAGCTGCTCTAACAAAACTCCACCAACAAAATTCTTGGACTTAGTTAATGCGTAATTGTGACAAGTTATAGGATGATATGGAATCTCTTTTTGTCCAAAACCAGAATTATCTCATAGTTCTGTAAGCTATATTAAATTTCCATTAGTCCAAAAAGGAGACTGAAATCAGGCCATTCATACACAGACATCTGTTGAGCTTGCAGATGAATAAAACTTTGTGCTTCTCTCTTACATTCAGTGGGTTGGCAAACAAATAATTATTTTCTGTTTCTATTTTGTTCATACAAAGCCAACAGATCTGGGTGCAAATACATGCAATAGTAAATCTCCCATTGTCCCTAACCGGAGCCGTGTCTGGGTCCATCTATATGCAAGTGGTTAAGTCTGGTTAGAAAAAAAAGCTGCCCAGTAACCCTGTTAGTATGCCAACAATCATAAATGTGGGCTATTTTATGGGGCGTGCTGGAGAACTACTTGTGCTAGGGGAAAAGTTCCTGACAGAAGCAGCCGCTGTCCCCCGGATGAGGGACCGGGCATGTCCATTAGCAATTCCTTTGTCAGTGGAAGGAGCAGCTTATCTTCCTCAGGCAGCCAAGGGAAGTCTGACTCGCTATCAGGGGAGCAGGCGGGCAGCTACGGCTGCAAGCTGAGTGGGAGGAGGAGGAGAATGGGACTTTTCTGTAGGGAGTGGGAAGGGAGTTGGATGAAATGAAAATAGGGTCAGTGTCAAAATGAGAGTGTTTAATTAAGAGGAAGCAGCAGTGAGCAGGGGCAGGAAAAATGGGGGACAGAAGATCACATGGCAGAGAAGAAGTGGGGAGAAAGTGGCAAAGTTGAAAAGATCTAGGGTCTCCTAATTCTGTATCTTTTTGGCAATGAGAAACATTACTTGAGGAAAAGAATCCATACAGCACCGCTGCAGCCATGCAGGCAGGAGCTGCAGGAGGAAAGTCTCTGGAAGGCTTCACTGGCCCTCAGCAAGGGAGCAGGGACCCTGGTGGCAGGGACACGACTTAGGGAGGGGAGGCTTTGCACGAGGAACATTTCTTACACTTTAAAACAGGTGAATAACGGTTAGTTCTCAGCACAGGTAGAGCCCCTTTTCCCCAGAGGCACAGAATGGCATTTGGGAGCCCATGTGCTGAAGCTGGTGAGATGAGGTGGGCGAGGCACAGCTCGGTGTGAAGGGGAAGGGGCCTTTGCTCTGGGGCCCTGGGGCCGAGGCACAGCACAGAACGTTTGAAATGCTTCTGCTAGGCTCTGCACGCATCCTTCATTTTACAACAATGGATGTAGTTGCTCTTAATTTATTGTAGGATTCTGAGGGCTGGCAGATCACCAGCGTTGTTTCTTCTCTCCTTGGATTAACCCAGCCAGCACACTCTGTGTTTCCCTGAGCCTCTTCTGCCAGCATGTTGTTTTGAATCCTGCAGCACCAGCTAAGTCAATCAATCACCACAATCAGTGCTGGCACTGAGACGCAAAATAACATGGAAAAAAAAAAAAAAAACACTGCACTGTAACCCAGCAAAGGGGCTGGGTGGCACTGTGAAATCAAGAGCAGACACATCCTGCCAGTGGCTACATCAGCTGGTGGTTCCCTGCTGTGTGTGTGTGTGCATGCACATGTGTTGTGGCTTTTTCTTTACTGCTGCAAGTTGGAGAAACTTGGCCTGATATGCCAGAAAAATAATCTACTGAAACAACAAAATATTTAATACATCCTCTTTACTTCTTAACTCCAGGACAGGCCAGAGCAGAAGGGGAGAAGGATTTGTGATTAAATAGATAAGTTTGGTGTATTTGTAATACATGTTTTATTAATGTGTAATTGTTATTGAATAAAATACCTTGTGCAAAAAAAAAAAAAAAAAAACACCTCTGTTACAACAGCCACCCTAAGAACTGTATCTGTGCTTGTATAGGAGGGGAGTGCAAGAATGCTTGTACGCTTTTCTTTCTCATTTACCAGCAGACAAACCATGCCTTCTGACCTCCCCAAATGTTATTAATTACACATTGATGTCAGCTCACACTGCACGAATTCAGATGCATTAACTTCCTCATTTAATGGGAGCTGTGGCTCTCTGCTGCACTGCAGCTACAGCAGGCAGAGACAGAGCAAGGTTAGCGTAGGACTGCAGTGGGTGGTCGGAGATGGTGACCTTAGCGATCAAGATTCTCAGGATGATTTTTAAGGGAAAGATACAACAACTGTCATTCAGCAAGCTCTGAACAGGGCTGGGTCTGTGTTTAAGTGCATTTGTTATGGCGGTAAATTCTTGGCTACTGGCAGCCAGGCTTTGTGTGTGCGTTACCTGCAGCCCCTGCAGATGTTCCAAGCAGGGCAGGAGGCACAGCTGGTAGGTCAGTGTGAGCCTGTAACTTGCGCTTCAGCATTTCTGGTTTTAATGACAGTGTTTGGCACCTTCTGCGTCCCTCTGAAATGAATGCTTAGCTAGCATGTGGAGTGCAGGTTAAACTTTCTCTCAGCAGTGAGCCTCCCGGTGGAACAGAGCTTTGTGTTGAGCAAAGCCACTCGGTGGCCTCCATAAGTCCCTCTGGGCTGAGCATGCTCCCAGAGGCCCCAGGTAGGGGGTGAAAATGTGGGCAGCTGGGCCCCAGCAACAGGGGTAAAAGTATGGGCAGCTTTGCTGCAGCCCAGCTGGAGAGAAGGCTGCCAGCTCTAGTCCCCAGCTCAATAAAGAACTGAAATGCTTGGGTATGTAAATACTTGCAGGAGGGATTGCCTCGAGGCTCGAGGTGAAGCACCTGCTTAACACAGTGCTGGGATTGTGACACTGAGAGGGCAGGGACTGCTGGGGTGCTGTGCTGGCCAACCCCACAGTGAACTTCCCTTTCAAAGAGGGGTGGGTGTAGGAGGGGGAAATCTTAGAAAAGTGAATGAGGTTTGCAGGAGTCACTGAAGTCCATCTGCAGCTTTAACAGCCTGGTTTCTGACAGGTGTACCTCTTGCATGCTCTTGAAAACCTCCACAGAGGTAGGCTCTGTAGCCTCCCCAGGCGATCTATTCCAGTGCTTAACCAGCCATATTATTACCAAGTGTTTCTTAATGTTTAACCTAAATTTCCTCTGCTGCAGTTTAACCCAATACTTCTTATCCTATCCATAGTGAATAAAGAAAACTATTTGTTTATTTATTCCTTTCCTCTTTATGTGCACATGCATTACCTGTGCCTTTTCTTCTGCAGGCTGGATGGCAACACTCTTCCAAGATCTCCCTAATCTCACAGTTCTCGGAATTCTGACTGTTCTCTGCTCTCTTCTAGACCTTTTCTCTTCAGTCCTTATCCCTTTGTTTTGAAGCTGAAATGTGTTGCCCCAAACTGGGTACATGACTCCAGCTGTCATAATTGCGTTGTATTCTGAGCAGACATCCTCAGAACAGCCTGCTGCCATCCATGCAGCCCTTCTCAGTGTTGCTGTATGCAGACAGAAAATCACTGTTCCAGCAAAGAAGACTAGTAGAAGCATTTCACAGAAGCAAATCCAGGGCAGATGCCTGCAGAAATTTTCTTTAGAACATCCTTCCAGTCTGACAGAGAATTTTGTAGCTGAGGTAGACCATGCTCTTCCTAGCTTTCTTACAACCATGTTCATGAGAAGGCCAGTACTGAAAAGCTTTAATAAAGTTGAGATTTATCTACTGCTTTTCCCCTATTCCCACTGAAGGAAATGAAATTGGTTTAACAAATCTGTGTTTTTGACAAAGCATTGCTAGCTGTTACTCATCTCCTTGTTATTTCCTGAGTGGTTACAAATAATTTGATTGTTTCCGTATTTTTCCAAAAACTGACCTTCACTCACTGCACTTTAATTCCCTGTTGCAGTCTTTCCCCTTGCTTTCAGGATAGGCATTGTGTGCCAGTTTTCTGTCTTCTGGATATTCACCCATCTTCCACACTCAAAGATCACTTCAAACCCTCCAGTAGGATACCATGGGATGAATTGTACCTTACTCAGGCAATTCGGAAGATCTAATTTATCTAAGTACTATTTAATCTGTTCTTTCCCTGTTTTCACTTGTGTTTCTCCCCCTTTGCCACTTGTGCTGTTTCCTGCCTGATCTCATTTGACCTTTTTAGTAAAGACTGCAGCAAAAAAGCATTAAACACTCAGCCTTTTCAGCATCACCTGTCACTAAATTTCCCTGTCTGCTGAATAGCAGGCCAACACTTTTTCCCCACCTTCCTCCTACTATGAAGTATGGTTGCAGAATGGTTTCTTGACACCCTTTCTGCACCTTGCTAGATGTGCTCTCTGCTCTCACTTGACCTCCCTGGTTTGGGCCCTTCATTCTCTCTGATTTCATCCTCTTCTTCAGTAATCTGACCTAGGTTCAATTTGCCACATGCTCCTGATGTTTGAGGACAGCAAGGAGTTCATGACTTAGCCAAGGCGGCTTCTTACAACGCTTCAAATAGTTTTGCTGCTTTGGGACAATTTGTGCCTGTGCCCTTTATAGAACTATTTTAACGAATTATCAGCTGTTCTGAGCTTATTCCCCATGAGATATTACTTACAAGTTCTCTGAGTTTATTTAATCTGGCTTTCCTCAAGTCTTCTGTTTGTGATTTGCGGTTCTTTTTTTTTCCTTTTCAGGATCTGTGGGTTTTCTCATTCCATGATAACTATTGCCCAGATTGCTTTCTATTTTCATATTTCCAAACCTGTTTCTCGTGTCTGTTAAAATCAAGAGTAAGGAGCCTTCCCTCCAGTTGATTCTCCAGCCTGCTCCTCTGTCATCAGCATCCCGTGATACCCTGTGTCCTGGCTGATACCTCCATCCCCTCATGTCCATGTCCCTCCATCATTTTCAAGCCCTGTGCGCTGTACGTATGATTCTCATCCGGTTGCCTCCACAAGAAGTAGCTCTGTGCATCTGTTCTTCGTGACGTTGCTCTACACACCCCCAACCCCATCATGACATCACCTGCATCCATCCCCCCTGTTGGTCCTAGTGAGGGTTTTTCACCTGGTTCATTTCTTTCCTCATCCTGTGCTGTGGAGTGGTGGTGTCTATCAACAGCATTTTATCCCCTTTCTCCCTGAACAAACTATGCTCACTATATTAGTATTCTAGTCATGTGAATTGCCCCAATTCATTCATAATTTTGATCACGTATTAAAACTTCCACGTCCTCCTGTTTAGTCCCTATGTTTCTTGCTTAAGTTCTTGTGATTACTTTATGTGATTGCACCCAGTGTGTATCGGGATTAACTCTGTGAAGTCGGTGGGTCGTGTTTTGCTGCCATTCACATGAATGTCAATCCAAAATTATTCTACCGATTGGCATGAGGCTATTTCAGATTTACTTGCATGAGGGAGAAGGAAGAATTTGTCCCATTAAATGAATTCTGTGTGAAACAGGTCTCAGCCAGGAGGATTAAGCATGTCTGTCTAATTGCTAGATGTGTTATACTGTATGTAATCTGTGTAATGGCAATAAAATTGTTGCCCCACCCAGAATATTTCATCACCGAGCTTTTTGGAACCTGTAATTGTCCTTCTCATGTTAATGTGCTCACATTAATAATGTGCAGAGATTTACATAATTTGCAAAATTAGGAAAAAAGTAGAAGTGAGAAATCTGGCTGAGGTGTACGTGAAAGCAGAACATACCCAGTAGTTTGTGCTACAGCAAAGCAGCAGAATGTGAGGTAGAAAAAGTCAGCTTTTGAGGTTTTATTACTTTTTGCTTTGTGATGACTGGCTTCGAGCCCACACATTTCTTGAATACACAATAGGGAGTTGGGCAAGACTGCAGAAATAAATTTTATTAACACACAATCACTGCAGCACCAGACAGAATAATCTCCTTTAGTCTCCTCTAGCTGGCAGAGTCCTCTTTGTACCAGGTCAAGTCAATTAGCAGTATAATGTACGACAGGTTTTATTTAAAAAGGGTTTAATTAAAGTTTTGTTACAAAGCTCATACAAACTAACAATCTGTCTTTTAGGGATATGTATTATCTAGAAATTGATTTTAACTTAAACACTAATTTATAGACTGTCCTCTTTAATAAGTATAATTCCTTGGAAGATATTAAGGTCCTCCTGCCCCAAATAAATTCAGGTCCTGATTCAGCAAAACACATAATTACTAAGGACTTCAATGAGGCCACTCATGCACTAAAAGCTAAAGGTGTGCTTGAGCACTTTGCTGAATTGGGGCCTTGCTGTATAGCGACCGCCCTGATTTCACACATTGTTCAGCTCAGTCATGTCTTCACTGAGAAAGATGTTTAAAAGAATTAGTGATGTCTTTAAAGTACCTTGTACAGGCCGTTAAAATGGCAACATGCCCTTCTGCAACATACAGGTGGCTAGCTGTCAGTAGCTCTGGCATATTCGCATTTCCTGCATCCAGATACAATGATCTGTATACACATTTTCACCAAAAAATATTGCCGGCCCTATTTTTTTTCTCCTCCACAAAGCAGAGGCCATCTCCGCAGCACATTTAGCTAAGTCCAGCTGTGTTAATTTAGGCAGTGCTAAGTCAGTTTATGCCAAGTGAAAACTGTACCTTCAAAAAATTTTTAAATAGACTTTTGTAATGAAAACTATCTATGCTATTCTATTGATTGCCCATTATGAACTTTCACCTTATTCTAATCCCTATAGAATAAAAATATACCAAAAAGTTCAGGAATATATCACATTTCAGGATAACTTGTAATTCATCATTATATATGGTTGGTTGGTGTTTGTTTGTTTTGTTTTATATTCACAAGCTGTAATTTAGAAAGAGAAATGAGTGGATAGGAAGAATTTGTGGGTAGAAAAGGTGCCGGGTATCTCAGGCTCTGGCCTGAACAGTGTGGCTATACTACATCAAAACCTTTGGAATATTAATTTGCTTGATGGCCGGGGTGGCAGGCACACTGGAACCCACCTTGGAGACAGCACGTTGCTCCCAACCCACTTGTCCTATGTGCGGAGCCAGGGAAGAAGGGCCCTGCTGGTGCAGCCCGCATGGCCCGGGTATGTTAGCTCCTGGCCACGAGGTCACTATGAGGGCTGGAAACACCAAAAACCTCTAAGGGGCATCTGTTTTCACAGCCTGTTTGGGAAAGTTTTCTATTGTAATGTTTATTGCCAGAGCGAAGCTCCCTCTTTTTTTTACTTTTACTTTTTAAATCTTTGAGGCATGAGGAACACAGGCCAATATTGGCTTTGATTAATCTTCAGTCTGGTTCGACTGTGTTCTTCCCCGTGGTATAAATCCCGACTACAGCTGGTAGGGGGTTGTACGCTTACAGAAGTCTCAGCATCAGAACATTCAAAGCAGCAAGTTTGTGTTGCCTACTTCTACATCTGAAGAGCTGGAAAACCAAAATATAATTCAGACATCTATTTTTCTGGCTTATGCTGAGATGAGGCAGAGACGAAGGGTATGCATTTGAAATATCCATAAGATAAGGGGCGGGGGGGTAGGGAGGGGAAACAAGTGAAAACCTAAAGAGAGGAATAGAGAAAATCTTGAATACAGGAATTCTGTGGGACAAGCCCTGCAATGTCACAGGTGTTGGTGAGCTCTGTGACACTGCAGGCTGCTCAGCATAGCTGTTGGGTGGGGATGCCTGGCCCTAGGAAACATCACAGGCTGCCTCTCAGCTAGAAGAACAGGCTTGCTCATCTAAAACTGAATCAGGCTTTGAGCCTATGCATGCAACAGAGGAGCGCATGAAAGGGAATAGTTTGAAAAATCTCGAGTAGTCCAATAGATTCACAAACCCAACTCTCCAAAACTTGTCCAGGATCAATGCCCGGTCATCCAGCAAGTTAAATGCATGCTGGCCATGCCATATTTTATAAAAACTGAAGGTGGTCGAGGCTGGTTCTGCAGCGCCTGGTGCACACCGGCTGCGGGGCCAGAGCTCCGGCCGAGGTCACCCAGCCAAGGGATGTCTGGCCCCTGCAATTAGACCCAGCCAGTGAAGATGTTTGTGTTTCTTGTTGGCCCGTCAGCAAGCGTGTTTGTGGAGCTGTTTGGGTTTTGGGTTGCTATTTTACAACTGCAGATTTGCCTGACTATATTGTTCAGGGATTGAGAGATTCTCAAGTACTTAAGGACTCATGTCCCTTGTTCCTGGCTCTGTGTGTACACGCACGTGGGCTAGATGTGGTGGGACGGGCGTGTAAGAACCTCAGGTGTGTGAGCACCAACAATCATACGCATTGAACTGTGGTGGTCCTGTGTGGGGCCGGAAGCTGCACTTGATGTCATTGTGGGTCCCCTCCAACTCGGGATGTTCCCTGGTTCTGTGGCCAGCCTAGGCTGTCGCTGCGTGGCAGTGACAGAGGTGCTGTGCAGGGCATGATGCTGTGCATGCAGGCACACAGTTCACTTGTAGGGTGCTTGCAGGTTTAAAACTCCTGTGTTTTTAAAAGTGTAATAATATTTGGAGCCAAATATATCAATCAGCATTTTAAGAGTTCAAGCCCTGGAAAGCAGAATAAATCAGGTCTCCATGTGCAGGCGTCTGATGCATTAGTCCACTTTCATCCACCCTTTCCTTCCCTCCCCTCCAGAAACGGTCTCACCCAATTTTACTGTAATGGAAAATAGGAACCAGAGCGCGCTAGGACTCATCTAACAATCTAGATAGAACCCACACTGCTTCTCACCAAGCAATTTTACTTCTTCTGCTCCAACTACCCATGTGGGATAAAACACAAACAGTACTAATGCTCAAAGAAAAAGCACAGCAGAAGAAATAGTTGCAATGAGAATTAAAATATCTGCAAATGAATTTAGCTAGCATCCACCATCCTTTTAACATTTGGAGTGATCTTCCTCTGGAAAAAAAATAAATTAAGGTCAATACACAAACTTCCTCTGCTTCCTGGAATTCTTACATATTTTCACTATGATAACATGATTTGTGTGTGTGCAAATGCGAGGGGAGAGGCGGCCGGGAGCTGGCGGAGAGCCCCCTCCCCCCGGGTCCTGGGAGAATGCCTGAAGCATGAGCTCAGCTGCTGGGCTCGGTGCATGGTGCCGTGCACTTCCACGAGCAAATCCACAGTGACACGAAGAAAAGAAGATCTGGGGCCCTGGCCTCTGAAGCACTTGCTGTCCCCAAGGCAGCTCCTAAATAAAGGGCTGTTTATTTGTTGAATTATCAAATTGTTACCCGTGGAGGAGGGTGCAAAAAGCTGAGCGGTCCTAGGGTTTTCGTTGGTATGTGCATAAAAATGTGTTTTCTTCTGTTTGTTTTATCTGAGAGAAGCCCGGGTCTCTGTGTTTCTGTTTTTCCTCCCTCCTCCCTCATGTATAAATGCCCTTGAAGAAAAGGTGGCCAACAATTAGCCATGAGTTAAGTCCTTTACAGGTTTAAAACAAACATTTGATGGAAGCGTAGGAAGAAGCTCTCGGCACAAAGCGTGTCAGTATGGCATGGTGTGCTTCTGAGAAACAGAATGTAAATGATTTGCATATGGCCACCTAAATATTTAATGGTTTTGCAATTTAGGAAAGCAGGCTGAAAACTACGCTGTGCAGGCCGCCTGTGATCCTATCCGGCTCTGCTGGTGATGCTGGGTCCAACGCGTTGTTTTAGGGCCCGATCCTGGCGTTTCGGCAGCTGGGAGCGGTCGGCCCCGTTTGAACCTGAGCAGCTCTCTGGGTGAGCTGCGCGCAGCTGGGGCCACCACGCGCGGTTCTAACGCTGCTCGAGTGCTCGAGCTCCGCAAGCCCCGACCCAGCAGCGTTGTTCCCTCACAAAGAAGCTTTGCGCCAGCACCGCCTGGCTCCCAGGCTGCCTCCCAGCCCCTTCTTTCTCCCCCCTCCCCGCCCCCAGCCATGGCCGGCTCTGTGCACGCTCCCAAACCCAGCTGAGCATTTCGTGAGCGTGCAGGGCTGAATGCACATTCACAGGAAACAAAACCGTGAGATACTTTCAAACATGCAGACACACAAAACGCTTCTAGACAGCTACAGGCAGGTGCAGGGCTCGCGCTTCAGAGGACTGTCCAGCTTTACAGCATGGGACAGAGCATTCTGATGGGGCTGCTCCAGAAGACCACAGTAAAATATTAACCAGGCTGAGAAGTTAAAGAGAAAGAAGCAGCTCTTCCCAGTGTAGCATTCTCTCCTCTTCACATTCTTTTGAGCTCATTCATTCCTTTGAGCTGCAATAAAAAGTCAGCTATTTGTATATGGTGAGATTTGTAACGGAGAAGGAAATGCCCTCACAAGCAAAATCCTGTCTTGCTGCACTTTTTGCAACGCTCAGTGTGCTCCTTCCCCAGCTGCAGATGGGCTTCTTCCCAACCTTGTGTCCAGGAGCCCAGCAGTTTGGCCCAGACCCCTGCTCCCCGTGATCTAGGGCTCAGGTGTCCTGTCGCAAGCATGCACCCAAATAATTGGCATTTTCAGAGCCCTAGCTCCAAGTGGTCATCCAGGGCCTAGAATGCTGATAGCCGTGGGAGTTCTTAATATCGTGTACAGTCAAGTTTTACTGGTCCAGTCCTGGTTACCCCAAATTCCTGTTGACACCAATGGGAGCTGCAGGTGCTTGAAAACCTCTCAGATACATACACCACTTCATTCATCATTCAGCTGCAGCCCTGTCTGGACAGGAAGACAGTAACCTTTAAAGAGCAATGCTTCACAACCATTAAGCAACTAATATTTCATGCATTTGTATCACAGTTGGCTCCAAAGCCAACCTTGGCAAGTGTCTGGGGGTTTCTCTGGAGAGTCATTTTGTCTATTTATATTGCTGTTCTGTTTAAGGTGTTTAAGGGCTGTTTCCCTGATCCTTCCTCATTAGAGGTAATTGAACTGTTTAGAAGCCCTATCGTTGTTTGGCTGAATCTTCCCACCAACAAGACACTGACTGAATAATTGCTCACAATGTACAGGACAGAAAAAGATAACTTTATTACAATTTTGTTGTAGTAAGAACATCTTCAAAGTGGTTTGCAGGCTACTAACTACATTTTCATAAACAGTTGTGGATTCAGATCTTGCCAAAATGCAGAAAGCTTCCTGTAGCCCATGACATCCTTCTTTGCTATGATTTCACGGGTGACTTGGGCACCAATGTCCTTCGCACAGGCTGCTCTTTTGGGGAAGAAATTCCCTCCAGTTTCCTCACAAGGAGGCTCTGTGTTGGCTTGGGTGCCAACCCTTCCTGCAGGCTCCGGGCAGCTCTGTGGCCTTGCTGCATGAAGTTTTCCTTCACTACGCTAGCAAGACAGAACTTACCCTCTGCCTGGGGCAGGCCTGCAGCTCAGCCATGCCAATTATAGCAGATGCCTCCCAAACGTGTATTCCTGGTTTGCAGAGTGACTCTGGGATGCTACCACACCTAGCTTTAGACTGGCTAAAAGCTACCAAGAGGCAGTGTGGTCACAGGGTGTCACATACCATCACGATGAGCGTAACATGAATTGCTAACTAGCTGGTCAAGGACACCTGAATTCTCATCCCAAATTCCCTAACTGATGAAAGTAAACGTCTCTCTCTCTCTCTCTTTATTTTTTTATTTTTATTTTTATTTTTTCTCCTCTATACTGAAAGTATATGGGTGAATTGCTGTTTGGCTCTCCTTGCTTTGTTGGGGCATAACTTTCCTTGTGTCCCTCGTCTGCACCATGCCCGAAGTTACAAATACCTGTTTCCTCACTCTGCAGGCTGTATGGGCAGTCCTGGCTTGGGGTGGAGGTGGCCAGAGGATCAGCTGGCTGGGCTGTATGGGCTGGATCAAGATGGCTGTCAACCAGGGATCAATTATTTTAACACTGAAGATGCACTGAAGATTTTACAGAAAGAAATGTGATAATTGGAAATTGTACCCACTGTGTTTGTATCTCAGCAGATGTGGCATCATCTCTATATCACAGATGGGCCCCAACTGAGAAAACTGCTCTTACCTCCATGCTGCGAGGTTTCATTGTCATTGATTTCAATTCAGCTGTCTTGAAAATACTCTCCCATAGCCCCTGTAGAAACTGTGATAAACGTTCATACTAGCATCTTACAAAAAGCCCTCAAAATAATGTGAATGCCTGGTGAATTTGGAGTATGTGATTGCTTTCATCCTAGAACTGGCTCTCCAAAAGCCTCAGTCTCATTGCACCAGAAATTGTTATTGCTTATTGTGATAAGCATCCAGAGGGCAATGCACCTGTAAGAGTGGCATGACTACTGCACGCAGGAAAGGGAGTGCTGTAATTTGGCTAGCAGGCTGGGGTTAGGGTCACCTGTGTGACAGATATTTCAAATCCATCCAATTAAACAATGTTAACTAGTGGTGGTTCTTTTTTTCTGGAATAGCTATAGCTGGTCTTCCCTCTCTAATAATGGAAGAATGCCACCAGTTTCAAAAGTGGTTTCTAAGGACTGATTAAGGAATATTTGTGCAACTTAGAGAAGAATGAAGTCCTACATATATGTTAATACATCCCCACTAACACAGAATGGCTTTTTGTTGTTGTCTGCTGTCTGGAACGTGAGCAATTTATAGTTTGCTGCTGCATCTAATTAGTGGGTCTGATCCTTAAATTGAAGCAGTGGAGGCTGGTGATTTTAAAACCAAAATTTCCAGGCTCTGTCATTGAGGAAAGGCTTCACCAAAGACTCAAGATATGGAGAATTATATTTAAATGCCAGCATTGGACACAGGAAATAAAGGAGTCATCTGAAGCAGTTGCATGGCCGTCTGTTGGTTCAGATCCACAACGCAGAGCGAAGGTAAACTGCCTTCAACACAGATACGTGGGAAGAACTTGGCCTCATCTAGCTCCCTCTCTGGTACTAGCCAAGATAAAAATACATCAGGATTACCAGCATCAAGGAAACTAGCATATGGTGCTACCACAGTGTAATATGTTTTAGAAAGCCATTATTTTTCTCTTTTTGTGCCGTTCCTCATTAAACTAGATGCCATTCATTCTGTGCCTGGATTTTTCCCGCATTTTTTCCCAAGAAAACAGAGGATATGCTTGAATTAATTGAATTGCTAAATGTTTTGTTCAAATAGCTGTGGCAGAAATAACTTTTAATGGCCAGGTGAAGTAGCCCCTTCCCCGCAGCAGTGAGCGCGTATTGTTGCTGTCAGCCCCTCTGCATTGATTCGGGATCACGCCGCTGTCAGCGCTCAAGTGCCTTGGGAAGTCGCAGTGCTTCCTTTCCCCTCTCACTCTCTCCTTTCCTTTTCCTGCAAGAGCAAGATTGGCCTGTTGTAATCTGGGAATAAATTGTTTTCAAATACTTTAGAAAGAGCTAATGTGCTCCAAAGGAATTTAGAGGTTTATTTCCAAGCCTGATCAAAGCTGTCCTTGGATGAGCCTCACTCTGCAGCCTGGCACAGAGCTGTACCTCTCACGGTCCTGACCTGCAAAGGTTCAGCACTGGCTGGCCCTCGGCACATGGAGGAGGGAGGAGAGGTTCCTTGCATGCTGTCCTGTGTGCTGCTCCCTTTTTCACTGTTCCCAAAGTTAATCCATTCTGCACTGTGCAAAACCAAGGCAGGGGGAAGTGGCAAGACAAAAGAAATTGCAGCCCCGTTGATTCTGTCGTTTCTGCCACTGCTGTCAGCCCTGAAGGTTTTGTGTTTTAGTGAAGAGAGAACACATTATGACATGCGAGTGGCTTGAGAAAAGCGATGGTAAAACAGAGATTTCTGTTTTGGAGAAAAATGTACAAACAAAAACATGCTGTGAACACTGAAATGAGCATGCACCAAAGAGAGCACGCAGCAGAAGTGTCAGCACCTTTCACCAAATCCCAAAAATGTCTTTGAGCTTCCATACGCAGCTAATGACGGCCATCCAGGTACAACACACGGGCTCTCCTGTTGCTTTTAAAGCCCCCCATCAGTAGGCACTTAGCCCACTGCCAGGCAGCCATACAGCATGGCACGGACGGGGCAGCAGGGCACAGATGGAGCCATCCCCAGCCCCAAGAGTTTCCTTGGGGAAGGGCGGGAGCAGAGGGTCAGCTGGGATTAGAGGCATGGGCACAAGAGAAGGACCAGGAGAAAGGCTAAGGAGTGGCAGGGCCAAACGGAAACAGGGAAAACGCTGTGCAGGTGCAGCCCGGAGCAGAGGATGGGCAGGAGAACAGCAGACCTAGGCTGAGAGGACACAAATGCCCAAACACCTAGCACAGAAAGAAAAGAACACAAATCTCTCCAAGTGCTGGTAATTCAGCCGTCACTCTTGGCCCTAAAGAACAGCGAGTTACTGTCCCTGCCAGCCCTTTTCACTCACATGCTGTGTAACAGATCTGTACCTCAACGTAGTTAAGGTCCAGCTCGCTTCTTGGGATACAGGAGCAGTCTCAGAAGTCTGAGGCTAGAGCTATCTCACTATTTAAAGGTGCTCTGTGAAACCTTGTGAGCCTTTTCCTTTAGAGGTGGATGCCATGTCTCAGGACAATGCTTTCTTATTTATTTTGAAAAGAAAAAGTAAAATTCTGGGTGGGTGCCATCGTCGTGCAAGTTGTGCTGATATTGTATTGGGCACAGAAACCTAACTTAAAAGCTGATCTGTGTTCCTGCACTGAAGGGGTGCAGGGTTTTATTTTTTGGCTCAAGAAATCTGACACCGGTTGAGACAACACACTTCTTACACAAGGCTGCAGCCGCTAGCAAATGGATGCATATTCATATGACAGGATATGCTTGGTAGCCCTGGGAAACCAAGATTTGAAATCAATAATTTCCAGTAAATCACAAACTGACATTGGCAGCATCCTAGCCTGGCTGAGTATCTGTGTCATTACAGACACTCTTCTTTAATAAACAGAACATACGATGTTTCATGCATTGGTTTTGCATTTTCTTGGCAACAGCATGAAAAAGTATAATTTCTATGCTTGATCCAAGGGATCTCTGACAAAGGGAAAGGGGTAACATTTGTTTCTGTGGGTTTTATGGTTTTAAATCTCAGGGCCAATTCTGCCATCAGGTAGTTTATGAATATTCATGTAAATTGTTTTTAGTTGAAGAATATATAACTTTGCCATGTATCTGGCATGGAAAGAATAGTTGACAGTCATGAAACAGAATACTTTGAAAACTAGCATCAGCTCTAGTGAAGAGAGAACCTTTCTGGGAATGAAAGGGAAAATTAAGGAAGAAAGGTGAATATTCCCTGAGGGAAGGAAAATTATGTGATCCTGTCTTCTAAAAACGATGAATGTAGAACAATTTGTGCAGATTTAGATATTTAAAGTGATTTGGAGTTTGTTGCATCAGGTATGGGCCACAATCTGCCGTTCTGTTAACTTCATTAGGAGTTGAGTCAGATCTGTTCCTGATCATTGCACACGTGCATGAACTGTATAATCTAGCAGTGAGGACATAGTGAAGTTAGTTATTTCTAAGCCTTTTTTTTTTTTTTTTTTTTTTCCATTATTGCATCTTTCCAGTGATGCCTTACTTGCAGTAGTATTCAGGAGTCAAGTAAAATGCCCATTGCACGGTCCTACTGCTAACATGGCAACTCGGCAAGCGACACTTGCCAGTGTTTGCTCCTGATCTGATACCTCTTGCACAGGCTGGAAGCTGCTCCCCTGCCCATCTAGCTGCTGGAGCTCTGCAGCAACTGACAAATGTGCGAGTGCTACCGCACCTAACACGTGGAGGAGGCATCTCCTGGGTAGTGACAGGCATCGCAAACCCAGGCTCATTTAAATGATGCCTGTGCATTTGCATGCACGTTTTCAGCTGAGCTTATCCTGGCTTTTACTCCTAGCAGTACCCGAGGCTCCGGTGCAGGGGTCTCGCCCCGCTGCCCCATGTCGCTGAGGTTGGCTGCCACCACACCAAGGGCACAATGCAGCTCGCTGGGCCAGCACCGCCAGCTCCTGCCAGGCATCACGAGAGGTGCGTGCAAGGCAGAGCCTGGGAAATGCCATCAATTAGCACAAGGTTTCAATCTATTTTTGCCAACAACACAGCTATTAAATGTCATATTATGTTCACTTGTACCAGCCTCTATATTTTTAATGGAAAATCTTATTAGCTGACAGAGAATTAGAACTGAGGTGACAGGGAGTCCTGTGCAAAGACAGTTAAATGTGTTGGTCATAATTCAGGCTTTCCGTAGAGTATTTTGGCCTTGAAGAAGGTGCAACAAGTATTTGATATTCTTCTAGCACTGCTTCCTAGCCTCCATCCTGGTGGTGATCTGCACTCTGAGCGCTTGTAACCGTGTATGGTCCAACTGCAAGCAGAGATGCAGAGAGGTAAAACTCTGCAGAGCTAAGCCTGTAGGACAGATTTCACTCCAGTGAAAATGAAGTGCCTGGGTGAGACCAACAGACTTGTGTTTACATGAGAAGATGTTGAGTAGTGGTCTGGAGTCTGGGCTGTCAGTAGGGCTGTGGGATTTTACACCATGAAAGCAAGGCTTGCTCACACCAGTGCTGACGGTGCAGATGTACCTCTGTGCTTACCTAAGCACTAGAGTAATCCCTTCCATTTCCGAGAGTCATACATAATGTTAAGCATGTGCTTAAGTGTATTTCTGAGCTATGCAAATAATTGATTTCTGTATTTAAAATATAAGTTCAAAGCAGATCAATTTGGAACAAGCATTTGGCAAGCAAGCAGACATTAACAACCTGCTTTTAACCTATACTTCAGTACAAGCTATATACCCTATGCTATGCAACTTTTTATAAAAGCACAAAGGAATTACTAACAGTGTTGTCAACACTTAACTGCTAAGCACAGAGATTCTGGTTAGACCTCTGTCTATTTTTCCAAGTAGAAGACAAAATTAGCATTCACTTTGATTTATGTAATTTCCTAAATTAGTTCGTGCCCCCACTGAAACGTTAACATGTCAGTCCGTCCTTTGATGTTTTCACCTATACATT
This sequence comes from Alectura lathami, assembly GCA_013399715.1. NCBI lineage: Eukaryota > Metazoa > Chordata > Aves > Galliformes > Megapodiidae > Alectura > Alectura lathami. Next base: position 800,820 of record VXAV01009736.1, read on the forward strand.
CTTGTATGGACACTCGTGTGTCCATGAAGAAAACTTGCACCACTGTGGGCCGTTTTTCCTGCAGTTGCTCAGTAAAGTTTTCTTTTCTACCTTCTGAAGCATCAGCTGTTGCCTGTGGTCAGAGACAAGATACCAAACCAGATGGTTCACTGCTCTGATCCAGTATGAGAAATGCAGTGCTGACCAGTCGGACCCAAGGATCGTCTCAGCCAGTGTCTGTGCCTAAAAGTGGCTGCTGCTCTCCCTTCTGACCCTCAGGAGAGGTTGTGCTTTGTACACAGGGGTGGGCAAGGAGAGTCCTTCCTCCCTTGACAGCATCTGCCAGCATTCAGTGGGTCAGAACCAGAGGTCACATCCAGACCTTTGTGTTAAGTAGCCACTGATGAATTTGCTCTCCACGAGTGCTTCCAATACCTTTTGATCCCATTTGTTCTGAAACATCCGTCTGTAGTAATGATCTCCCCGGTTTCATTAAGTGCCTTTTGAAAACGGACATCACTGATATCCAGAAGAAAAATACTGATGAGGCGCGCCTTCCATCTGATGCAGAATGGGAGTTCTTATGTTCTTGTCTGTGTTATGCTGGCTTGTGACTGTACCACAGTTGTCTTCCTTGAAAGCAACCACAGTTGGATTTGTGTGGTTTTTCTGTAATTTTCTATCAGATGAATGATTTAATCTTTTTTATATTCTTTATATCACCCTGCTTATTTTAAATCTAATAATTACCTTTGCTTTGGGATGCAGTTATCCACATCTAGTTCATACATAGAATTACAGAATATCCTCAGTTGGAATGGACCCACAGGATCACTGAGTCCAGCTCCTGGCCCCACACAGGACCACCCAAAACCACTCTCCTGAATTTTACTTCTCTTTCCCACATGCTAAGTCTTTGTGTTTTCAGCAGAATTAGGACAAACTCTTGTTTTAGCTTACGAAGACTTGTGTATTTGTGTTGCAGTTCATGTGATTTCACTCCCCCGCAGCTTTGCTTTGAGTTTTAGCTCCCAGTAACCATACACTCAAAGTGTATTTCAGCTAAAGCCATTGATTTTACCCAATTTCAGGGTGAAAACACACAAGTAGCAAGCATCACATGATTTCCATCCAACTGCTTTTGGATCACTGAGAAATTTGTGAATCCTTCAGTGAATCTCTGGCCAGCCCTTGCACTGCTCGGTTGCTGCTTCCCAGTGCACAAGATGTGCCACGGGGCAGCCCCTGCCTGCTGGGGCTCCCCCTGTCCACCCCGATTTCAGGAGCACCCAGAGGCAGCTGGGGTCTGGGCATGGCTCTCCCGGCAGAGCAGAGCCCAAGCCACTTGGGCACTGAGGTCTGGGCCTGCCCAGCTCACACCACCCTGAAGGATGCAAACCATTTCTTGCCAAATCCCTTGGCCTCGTCTCGGCAGCACCCATTGCCCTCACAGCCCGCCATGACTGTCTTGCTGTGCACGGTCCTCTTGCTCGGCGAGCGTAGCATGGGCAGTTATTTAGCATATCAGGGTCTGCCAAGTAACAGTTCTCCTGAGGTAGGTTAAAACCACCTTTTCAAAAACTATGGAGCACCAGACAAGGATTGGTCCCGATTGTATTTTTTCAGAAAATACACAGTTCAGTGCTCTCCTTTCATCAGCTGGTTAGTTTTCAGATACACTTCTCAGCTCTCAGGCTCTGGCTTTTGAGTGAGATATCTCACTTGGAAAGGAATGACCCTACTAGTATGAAATGAACAAAGCAAGTGATATTTTTCTGTGAATAACAAAGCTGCTAAATGAAATATAGCAAACAACTGTAAGAATGCTAAAGAACAGGATTAATTGCACCCAGCCAGGCCGGGTTTGATGCCCAGCCTGGGGGAAGAAGCAGTTGAGGTACCAGGATACCTTTTGGCCAGCCTCAGCCTGTGGCCATAACAGCAGTCCTGCTACCCCCAGAATTGCCTCCTTTGGCACCTCAGTGAAACCCAGACCCTGCGTGGCTTGGTCCCAGGGCTCTAAAGGAGAGGCTGCCACAGCTGCTGTGCACGAGCCTGCTGATGAAGGGCCTCGTGTGGGTTCCATTCCCACCCCTGTGTGTCGGGGTTTGACCTTGCATCTCCCACCTTCCTGGGGAGAACACCTGAGTCACCTGAGTTCTCAGTAAGTTCAGCACATCCTGAGAACGCGGGAATCCCTGTGTGCTACATGCTCCATACACGCGTACCTCAGTCCAAAATCTTCCAGGCAGGAAGACGGGAGCCCTGACACACCAGTGCATACCTCCAGGGGAGGGCTGCAGACGCTGCACGCTGGGCAGACAGCAGCACCTCCTTGCAGGTGGAGCCTCATCTATGCACGATGAACGCGTGTCCCCGCTGAGCTGGCTCCCTGTGGGTGACGCGCTCGGCACGTTGGCTCTGTCAGATCCCATGCTAATGTCCTAATGCTGGAGTTGAGCCCCAGCACCTCAGCCAGGGCTGTAGATTTGAGTCGGGCAAACCAACAAAGCCAAACATCAGCCGTCAATATCCTTCCCCTTAGGTACCGAGACCGAGGGGCTCACACCCACAGAGTTATTTTTGTGCCTTTTTTTTTAAATATTAAAATACATTGCAGTCATTTTAAGTAGAAAATTGAAAAGTAAACTAAGAAACTACTGGAGAATCTAAACTAAAGGAACACAAATTCTGCCCAGGGAAGTGGGCCCTTTGCTCAGCAATGTGGAGAGCTAGAGGTTCGAGCAAAGGTGAAAACACATTTTTCTCTGTTGATGAACTGATATTGCTGATATTTGTTAGCTAAGGGTTGTTACAAACTGTGCAAAGATGGGCTTGGTCTGTAGGCTAAGTGCAAGCTGAAGATCATTGCTGTGTGGAAATATTTCAGGAAAGTGAGGCCAGATTCTGGCTCCACTAGAATGCATTTGGGCATAGTAGTTGGATTTTATTAAAATAGCTTCTTAACTTTATAGAGCACAATTTACTAACAGCACTGCTTTACGACTGATACAAATGGGCCATTTCGTTTGCAGTCCTGCAGTGTCTGCCACCTCTCATCCACTGTTGACGTCCCGGGACAGGGTTCCAGCAGAGCAGGACAGGACTGACAGCCGCACTGATTTAGGAAGCTAATGAAATGAAATCACACCAGCAGTTACCTGTAGACCCAGTGTGCTCCCCTAACTGCCGGCAGCTTGCTCGTCCCAGGGCCCTCACGCCCAGTCCCAGAGAGGTCTGAGCAGGTTCTCAGCTTTCAGCTGATGGTCTGTCAGAATTAACACTCAGAGACTGCAGCGCATAACCAGCACGCTTATGGTCAGATGAGAAGTGTGTGGTTTTATGGCAGCTCTCTGTTGGGATTTGTATCTGTCTTCAGAAATATGTACATAGCACAAAGGGGGAAAATGAAACAACTCTGCTGCTTCCTTCTTGCTAACCTGGGTTCACCTGTGTGAAGTGAGTTTAACCCTTGTGTGACTGTTCAGAGTGCTGCATATCATATGCTCAGGGCAAGAAGAGACAGGAAACCACACTTTTTAGGAATAACTGAAACCTTTGTGCTTCGTGACCACGGCTATCTTTTCAAGTGATTTGTACACTTTGATTTGGGGGGGGAAAAAAAGAACTCTATTAATGGCCAGTATTTTCCTGAGCTACCCAACTTTTGCACTTGATGAAATTGAAGCTCTGCAAAGAAGGCTCTAAGCATGCTAAGCAGCGTTTGGAAGTTAAAGTACTGTCCACAGGCTGACAGATTTTTGCCATCAAGCACAGAAAGAAAAAAAAAAAATAAAAAAAATCCTTGGATCTTTGAGGTTTCCAGCTTCTGAAGAAAGTGCTGCTTCCCCTTTAAGGCCGGAGCGGTGTGTGTGAGAGAGTGTGTGTGAGTGTGCGTGTGTCTCCTCCTCTTTGAGTGACACAGCACTTAGATATGCCTATCAGTAACTTAAACCCCACAAACTCCACCTTCTAAGTGAGGAAGCTGTGGGTTGATGGAAATGTAGTGAGCAGATTGAGACAGACAGTGAATCATTAGCAAACTGCAACGCCAGGATGAACTTGTCTGGAACCTAAAAGGAGAAAACAGTCTCCGAGTCCTCTGCGGTGCTGGGTTTTGCTAAATACAGCCAAAGTGGATCTAAAAGCTGGTTGATCCCCACTCCAAGATGCTGCTGGTTTCCCAGCGGGTAGAAGCACCACGCATGGAGCCGCATATTCCGGTAAGGAGCAATGAAATCGATACGGCCGGGAAAGTCGGAGTTGTTTTAAAGGACTCGGGCGCGCTGCGAGCAGCTGGCCCGGGCTGAGCCGGAGACGGGAAAGTTTTCGGGGGCGCTCCGGGGCAGTCCCCGCTGGCAGAGCGGAGCCGAGGAACTTGGGAAGCGTTCCCCCGCGCTCCGCTGAGAGCTGCCGGCAGCCGGGCAGCGCGGGGCGGCGGGTCCGGGGCTGGGAGGTGGCGGGGG
>VXAV01009737.1:0-40902 GCA_013399715.1 Alectura lathami
GGTGGGGTTTGGCAGCGGGGAAGGGGGTGCTCCGGCTGCTGCAGGCCTCTGAGGCCCCCGCCCGGGGTTGTGCTCCCCGCGGCACCCCGCACCCCGCTGGCAAGAAGCAGCCCCGGGTGCTGCTGGCTCGGGGCTGGCAGCCTGCTGGGGTCCCCTGGGCCTGCTTTGTTCTGGGAGTTGGGTGCTGGTGGGGGGGAGGGAGGGCTCTGAGCTGGTGCTGCCAGTAACAGCCCAGGGGGAAACTGAGATGAAGCGCTGAGGCTGCTCGGGACCCTCAGTTCATGTACTCTTGTCTGATTCCTGCAAGAACACGGTCTGGGAGGGCAGCAGGCTTGCACCGTCTGTGTTTCTCAAGAAATAAGTGTTGTGCACGAGCCTTATTCAAGCCCTTGAATTTTGTGTGTGATAAATAATCACAGAGACCACACAAGCGACACTCCTGTCCGCAGCATGGTGTGCTTGGCGTTTTGAAGTCAGTTCAGAACGGCCTCGGTAGTTCTGAATGAAAGCTCGCCCACGCGATGCAGCTCTCAGAGAGCACTTGCATTGAATCCAGATTTCAGTCTGCCTTGAAACTCGGTGCCAAAACTGTTGTGATCAGTGTAGTGCCTGCTGTGTGCAAGGGCTCTGTTCTGCAGCAAGCTCTCTGGGGATGATTTTCCCCTTGGAATGGGATTCTGCATCTCCATGTGTCGGGTCTGGGCAAAGCCGAGGCCAGTAAGATGCAGTTGCTGTTTCACAAGGATGTTTTACTTCAAGGCAGAGCACTGCATGAGTGTTTTCCACTTTTCCTTACAACGGAACCTGCTCTGGATAAGCAAAACCCTGTATTTCCATGTGATAGTCCAGAATGTTTGCTCAGGTGGGCAGATGAAACTGTCGAGAAGGTGAGGGGCATTGATTCACTTGTACTCTTAAGCCAAAAGCTGCTTTCTGCAGAGGCTGAGGAGAGCTGATGGCAGGGGTCTGTGGGTGTGGTGTGGCTTTTTTGTGGTCATTCTAAATTCACGCTGAAGGAATCTGCTCTCACTAGATCTGTGGTTTATCCTAGGTTCAGATGCTTCAATGGATGCGTGGAGCTTGCTCTACACCTGCCTGGTGTCCTTATGGCTGCACAGATTTTACATCTATTCTGTCACTGCTTTTGGGATCACTCTTTGGATTGCCGTTCACTTCTTCGTGACCAAAACCCAGAGGAAGGTAAACTGAGCGCTTAGGTACATTTGTCTGTGGGGGAAAAAAAAAAACAAAAAAAAACACAAAAAAACAAATAAACAAAAAACACAAACAACAACAAAAAAAACAATCTGTGTGTGGAAAGGAGTTGTTACTGGGTGAAGGCAACCACCTGTGCAGAGAGACGTGGTGTGTTGCTGTGGACCCATCTTGACTGTTGCAAATCCTGGCTCTGCTCCCGGGTCCTGCTGTCTCCCTGGTGTGTGAGATGAGTTTGTAGCGTGGTCTAGTTCAGTTAAATAGTTACTAGTGCATTTTTATAGGAGTGTGTGAGAAGCTAAGATGCTTTGACCCTTGTGTTTGCCTGGTGTTGAGAACTGGTTACTGGCTTTCTATTTTAAATGGTTTTGGGAAACTTTGAAAGGGGATTGAATGAGGCACACTTCTTTTTTCACAGGGTGAAGAATGCAATGGGAATCTGGCTGCTTCTGGAGCAGAAGACAAACTGGTAAATGGATATGCTGCCCTGCAGGCAAAGGAGGTCCATGTTGCCGGGGTAAAGATCTTCTACGGGTCTCAGACTGGCACAGCAAAGGTACGGGTTGCTGGTTTTCCACATGCCTGAAGCTGTTTGAAGTGCTATTGAGTTCATGTATGTTGCTTGCCTTGGAAACACTGTTCTGTGTAAAATCTGAAAATTGATTGCGAAGTTTATGAGCTCTGTAGAAATCATTGCCCAGCGTGAAAGCTGACTCAAAACTACAAAAAAAAAAAAAAAAAACCCAAGTCTGTTCATCTTAAGTGGGGCATGTTGTAGAGAGAGTGATTGAAGCTTAAAACTTGCTCTTACAAAGTGCTCTTAATTCGCTAGCAGGAGTTTCTGTAGACAGAAGTGCTGTTTTAGGCACTTTGTCAAAAAATATAAATCTGTGTCTGTAAAGTTATTAGCTATTAGCACCCATGTAACTTTTCAGTGTGTTTCACTTCTTTGATGTGAGGAATTGCAGCTGCTGTGCCCTGGTTTCAGGTATCATTGTGCTTTCTGGGCTGGGAGAGGCCCTGTGACCAGGCCCGGAAGAGCCCATCTGACACCCTCTGTAGCTGTGACAGCCACTGATCACTTCCCACCTTTCTCTTTTCAGAGATTTGCACAAGGTCTGGCTGAAGCAGTTATTTCCCTTAATTTGCCTGTGGAAGTCATTAGCATGGGAGATTATGATCCAGATGACTGCCTGGTAGAGGAGGTAGGCAATAAACACAGGCTTCTCCTGGGGTTGCCAAGAGTCTTGTGTTTTTCTTGTGTTTTTCTTCGATTATCCTGGAAGTCCCCAAAGCTTCCTTTGAAATCTTTCTCTTCAGCGTAGGTGAGCATAGTCCAGCAGTAATCTTGAAAGTTACCATAAGAGCATTGTCTGGAGTATTTCTGGGGTGTTCTGATACTGATCCTGGTTTTGTAAGATCTGGTTCTGTAGCTTAGGGTGAATACCTGCTCCTGGACCCCTGCTCTGTCTGACAGAGTACACCTGGGGAAAGGCTCAAAGCCAGGCGAAGAGACAGTGATCCTTCTGCAGCCTTCAGAGACTCAAGTGAGAAAACTTCTGGGAGGCATATTTATACTGAGTAACCCTTGATGGGATTTTCTTCTGTAAATATTGGTGGCTGCTTCTTGAATCCGTGGGAGACCTCATCACTGCAGGAGCCTGTTCAAGAAGCTGTTGGCTGGGTGGGGCAGGTGGGTGTCAAGCTTTACTGCTTTTGGTCGAGGGAGGGTAGTCTGACTTTCAGGCTGGCTTTGCATCCAACCTCAGGATGGCTTTGTTGTTCTCCACTGCTGGGTTCATTCCCTGCAGTGTGCCCAACCCGTCAGAAGGCAAGGGGCTTCCTGCTTTCTTCCAGCTGCCTGCGTGCTGTGGCTCCGCTTTGAATATTGCAGTGATCTCTCTTGCTCTCTCCATGTCACCTTAGACAGCCAGCAGGAGCATCTGTGTGTTCCTGGTGGCCACGCACACGGATGGGCAGCCGGCCGACAGCGCGGCGTGGTTCTGCAGGTGGCTGGAGGAGGCTGCGAGCGACTTTCGCTTCGGCAGGACGTACCTGAGGGGGCTGAGATACGCCGTATTCGGCCTGGGAAACTCGGTTTACGTTGATCACTACAACACTGTGAGTGTCCCCACTGCCCTTCTGGCCTGCTCCTCTGGCTGAGCTGTCCTAATTGCAATAGGACAAGTGGTGCTGGTGGGTTCTTAGGGTCAGGTGGGATCTTGTTATTTCGAGCACATTGTGGTGTGTTAGCTGGAATTTAAGGTGTGGGAATTCAGCTTTGTGCTCCGATAGGAATTGGTTTTAGGCTGCAGGCAATGCAGCTTTGAAGCAAGCATGCTGCCCTCTTAAATAGGAAAGAGAGAAATCCCATAAGCATGGCATTAATCTGAGTGGCTTCATTGGTGACTGATGTGGACACGCTTGATAAATGCTGAAGTTAGTTTCCCAGCTTTGAAACCTTTCTGCCAGGAACATACTGTTCCAGAAGCCCTTTCACTCACTGCCTTTCAGTTTAGAGCCATCTTCTCAACTTTTTGTGTGTTTTTCTGGGGTGTTGTGTGGATCTTAGTTTACTTCAGGAAATAAAGCGATGATGGTATCTAAGCCTGATGCTTAGTTCTGTCCAACTTGGAGCCATGCAGCATGACTTGCCACCAGATTATCTTTGTATAGCTGGAGGCCATGTCAGCCAGCACCTCAGGCAGAAGCTGGTTCCCAGACCTTGCTGTGATAGCGGAGATGTTCGCAGGTGAAAGCCTGGGGATGGGTGGTGGTGTTCAGACTGACCTGTGGCCATGACCTGAAGTCAGCAGGTGGAAGGCAGTCCAGAAATCCTAGTCCTGCAGCCCATGTAGCTTACCAGTTCTATTTTCAGGCTTGGCGTTTGCTTTAACTGTGTGTTTTGTTTAACTTGGTCTTAATTCAATTCCTCTAACTTCATCCCATCCTAGGTTGGAAGAAATGTTGACAGGTGGCTGTGGATGCTCAGTGCCAGCCGCATCATGACACGTGCAGAGGGGGACTGCAATGTGGTCCAGAGCGAGCACGGCAGCATTGAGGCTGACTTTGAAGCCTGGAAAACCAAGTTCCTCACTTGTCTCCTGGCCCTCTGCAGAGGGGAGAAGCCCTGCAGTGGGAAATGCAAGAAAGGGAAGTGTAAATCCCAAGGGAAGCAGAGCAAGGAGAGCTCAAATCATGAACACGGGACACCAGAGTACAAGAACACGGAGGTAGGGCCGAAATCCATGGGTCCTTCTTTCTGGTTTGGTGCTCATTTAAGTGCTGCCTGACCTTTCTCCTTCATCTCACCGCCCAGAGGGGTGGGGGGGNCTACTGTGACATAGAGGGGGGGAGAGGGGTGGTGTAACAGGCAGAGTAATCCAAAAGAAGGACTGAGGATTAGTGTGGACCTGGACTGAATGGCATCCATATGGAGACAGAGCCCTCCTCCTGGGTGAGATGAGGTGCATGTTGGGATAAACACTCTGAGAAGCCAGGCTTTCCTTTGTCTCGCAGCCAGAGTGAAGCCTTTAGCTCCCAGTGAGCAGTTAGCTTGCTCCCATCTCATCTTGGTGAAGCTTGGGCACTTGGCCTGCATCCTAGAGTTGTCCTGAATGGATCTGTCTGTAATCTCTTCTGGCATATTTCTTGATTGCAGGTTTTGAATAAGGAATCCCACATTGCTCTGCAGTGCAGGACACAGAGCTGCCATGGTACTTAATCCTTTCTGGAAGCCATTTGCTGTGGGTTGGCAATGATTGCCATGGCAATGTAGAACTCCCTGTGAAAAGGGGCTCCTCTGGCTGAGACGGTTTGAGGGTGCAGGCTGCTGCAGCAACAGGAGGAAGAGATCTTGCTGTTGTATTGCTGCCATTGTGCTGTACCGTGGCTGTGTACAGAGAGGGGCACAACTGTTCTGTGCCGTGGACAGCAGTTCTCCCCCTCTGTTTGTTAAGGCAGGGTGCTCCGAGAAGCTAAAGTTGTTCAGGCTTCTAGATTTCACAGCATGCAGCAGGAGTCAGGCCCCTCTGTATCACTGCTGATGTGATCAGACGGGGAAACAGCACTGTGTGCTTGGAGCTGGCTGTCTGGGCTGACTTTGAAGTGATCTGTGTGCTGCTGAAGTGTTAGAAATAAACTTGGGGCTGTTGTCTGTGTAAATGTGTCTCATATCTTACACAAGTTATTGCTAGCCTGTTCCTTCACTGAATGTTCACTGATTTCACTGGTTGGCACTCGTGAAGGTTTTCTGTTTATCACAGCAGATCTGCTCCTATTTTTTTTGTCTGGTCATTTACACAGGCAGAAGAATTGTTTGAAACCAGTAGTGAGGAGGAGGCCGGTGCTGGGGAAGCTGGAGGCACGAACTCTGTCATCGACGTTGAAGATCTTGGCAGTGTCGTGAGCCACATGAAGAAAGCCAAGGTACTGCTGCTACAGCAATCATAGAACTGCCAGGTCTTTGTCATTAGTTAATTGATTAAAATATTGTCTGCTGGGTTCAGCCCTGTGGAGTCTAGAGTAAAACATGAGCTGTTTGAGAAGAACATGCTTGGAAGTGTGCTGGATCTAGTTGTTTGCTAACTGGGTTTGACTTGTTCACTGAGCAAATGCTGTGGTGGTAACCCATTGCTCCCAGTCTGAGAGAAATCACTTCCCCAGTGAACATCACAGCTCTGCCAGGGTGATTGATGGTGCAGTGTATGAACACAAATCCTGTTACTGTGTCTGGCTGAAACACAGGCATGTGCTGTGCTGGTGCCTCCTGGCAGGGGAGTGGGCTGGGAGCAGTGCAGGTGGGGTGGGAACAGACTGCTGCAGCAGCTTCTGCACCTTGCTTGCTGCTGCAGACAAGTCAGGTACTGCGTCCCCTTCTCAACAAACCCACTTCTGTCTGTATTTGCTCCTTTCCTGCCTTGCACAGCTCTACAGTGTGAACTCCGTGTGGCTTTCTTGAAATGCAGCCGTTTCCTTAGCAGCCTGAGCCAGGGTTACGCAGCTGGGCCGTAGCGAGGCAGGCCTTGGCTCACAGCAAGCTGAAAGCTTTGGAGGGAGGGCAGCTACAAGGGGAGCACAGGGCTCCCTGATCCTTACCCTGTGGAGTGGGAACGAGGGAACCTGCTGCTTGTAATGAAGTCTGAAGGAGAGCAGCCTTGCTGACTTGGGGATTAGACTGCTGTGTGAGAGCTTCCTGGGCAGCAGGGCACTGACTTGCCTGCTGTGATTTGCAGGAGAAAAATGGTGTGTTTTCTGTTTGTCTGTGGGGAAAGGATCAACCTCTTTCACAGTAATTACGCTGTGAGGTGCTCCTTTGTCTCTACTCCAGCATGTGCTCACCACTAGAGGTCAGTGACAAAAAGGGAACTGCATTTTGTGTGGCAGCATGCCATGGGTGTTGATTTGAGGCTGGGGAGGGGAGATGGTGTCCTTGCCCAGCAGCTCTGTGGAAAAAAACTAAGCCTTGTGTTTCTACTGACATAAAATACAGCAGCACTGTGGTCAAAGTGTTTTGTAGAACAAGAAAAATGCAGGTGATGGTCCAGTTTACAAATAAAGTGACCACAGCAATAAAATACTTGCAGCTCTTAGCTTCTCTTGCTCATTGCTCTGGTGGTGAGTGCAGCTGAAGCACTGCCCTCAGCTCTGCCATGGTTAATCCTAGAGCTGGTGGTGCTGTCAGCTGATGGGATAAAAGCCTCTGTGGATCAACCTTTCTTTGTGCTTGCGCTACTCTAGACTTGTCCTAGGTGTCTGGGTTCGTTTAGAAGCCTCAAACAGCGCAGTTCTCGTGACTGGCCCCTTTGTTCCTGTTTCCTGGGGCTGATCTGCCTGGCTGCAGCCTGCGTTTTGAGTTCCGTGTAACCAGAGCAGGTAACAGAGGAGCAGCCTCCAGTGGTGACCTCGGTGTTGGTTCTCAGCCCTCTTGAACAGAAGTGTCGTTTCCAGAGCAATGGCAGGATACAGCTGGGTAAATATTTCATGAGGGAGCCTGAGCTGGTGGCTGCCCAGGTCGTTAGCTGGGAGAAGAAATGACTTTGTCTTGGTGGTGAATCCCCCAGGCAATGTGCCCATTGACTTGCTGACAGGTTTATGCAAATGCTTGAAGTGTGAAATGATCCCAGGGGTGCAGTTATTTACTATAATGAAAATAGATACTGAAGACTTGATAAGAAAGAGCTGGATGGTCTGCATTTGTGGAAGTAATTCATGTAAGTCATGCCTGGGCTCTCTTGCTCCCGGGCTGGAAGATGCAGTTGTTTAAATGCAATGCGCTTTGGCTTCTGAAGTTATATCCTTACTTCAGTGGCTATAAATCTGTGCAGTGAGAAATTCCTTTTTCAGTTGAGTTGTGTTGTCCCTTTCAGTCACCTTTCCTTCCTCAGAATGCCGAACTCCGTAAAATCACTCTGACACTTTTTTGTTTGACGCTGATGTAATCTGTTGTTGCAGTGGTCTCTGCCTCTGCAGGCAGGTACTTGGGGTTTCTGTATCTGAATTACCCATGCAGAAGCCAGTGAGTTCGAGGAAAACCTGGGTGTTTCGGGGCTACACCACAAACTCTTCATGCCCAGTGACTGGGACTGGAAATACAGCTAGCTGGTTCCAGCGTGGTTTTTCTGGGTTCCAGTGTTGTGTATCAAATCCTGCATGTGGGAGATGTAGGAGGCAGAACCTTCTGCTCTTAACACAGTGAACTCCTTGAAATCTTTTAGCTTTGGTCTTTTGCAGGCGTGTTGCTGCTTAAGAAGCACCAGCAGGTGAGGCGGGTGTACAGGCATAGCTCACTGACCTGCTGCCTATGGGGTAGCCCACTGGGGCTGTGGAGGCAGGCATATCTACAACATCTAGAGAATGGTTACTTAGATCTCTCAGGTGATCTTCGTAGAGTGTCCATCTCCTGTTACCTGACTCGATAGGAATCCAGCCTGAATTGTTCTGCAGCTTGGTCTCTGTGTGTACTTCTATAGCTGTATTTTTCTTGTGCTACAGCTGCATTGCGTTTGGCAAAGTGTAGCCTGAGGGTCTGAGGTGGGTGCTGGGTTCCTGCAGTTTGTGCTCCTGGATCTGCCTGATCCAAACAAGCTGGATGCCAGAACCTGTCTTCCAGGTATGGTTGTAGCTGTTACACCTTACTCCTTGGAGAAGAGACGGATTTTTGAGGAGCTGGGGATGGAGGTGCCTAGTTCACGTCGCTATTTACCTCCTGTATGCTGTGTCTGAGCCCAAAAATTGGCAGAAGGGGTGTCAAGGGGAAATCATTCAAACGTGAAATGATGCTTTAGTGTGAGGGGAAGTTCCACGCTTCCCCAAATCATGAGGGCTGTGCAAGAGCTGCTGAAATGCAGCACAGCTTCTCTGAGTCTTTGGAACTTGCTACCACAGGAAGCTGTTGCAGCTGATGTTTCTGAACCCAAACTTGTCCCACTGTGGATAGCCAGGTTAAGTCCTGGATTTCCTCCGCATCTATTTATTCTGGCTTGTTTTTTAGGTTGGGTGTTCAGCAGAAGGCCGTAGCTGTTACTGGGTTTAAGAGCTAGTTGTATAGTTGCAGTGCACTTTCCCTGTCCTCCAAAGTTGTTGACACACCCCTGAAATATATTTATCAGATAAAATGTGAAACCTAATGGCTATGTTTGTGGCCTGCAAGACTGCAATTAATCACAGGGACACCATTTCTTCATGTAGATTATCTCCCACAGCTGGGAGATTGTGATAAACTGGAGAGTCAGATCAATCTAGACTGGTTCCCAGGGAATGAAATAGCTTTATTAACCTTCAGATTTATAAACTGCAGGCATGAGTAATAATAATAATATTCTAATTTTTTTGGATGGGTTGGGAAGTAATCAAATGGGCATGTTTTGTTGGTGCAGTGCAGTGATTAATGCTCTTGTTTTCTAAACCCAGGTTTAATGGTGCCGATAGCCAATCTGCGTCGTAAATACAAGGGGAGGGGTTGTGAGAACAAGGCTGAGGCTGGCTTTGTAGGGAAGAAAGCATGTCCCAGGGAGTCTGTTCGAGCGGTTTGTTTTATTCCTTATCTGTTTGCCACATAGGAGAGGGTTCTTGATCCCCTTTGGCTCCCCTTCCTGAAAAGTCACCCTAGCCCCAGCCGTCGCCCTGTGCCGTGCCCCCCGGAGCCCTCTGAGTGTGGGGCTGCTGTGGGTGGCCAGGCTGTGACACCTGAAGAAGCTCTTAACAAACTTGTCTGGAGTTGAAGTGGGACAGTAAGTTGTAAGATGTGCGAATTTAAGGTGTAAGGCTTGCAGGCAGCGTGACTTTGTTACAAGCAGATGCTTCTACAGTGTGCAAGAGCTGTTGGCCGTATTCTAAGTGAACTGAGCAAGGCTGGGAGCTTGGTGATCAGGTTCAGAAAAGGTTAAAAATGACGTGTACTTAGAGCTCTCCAAAAAGTTTCTCTAACTTTTAATGGGTGAAGGATTCACAGAGGAAAAATGTGCTCTTATCTTTAGCAGCTCAGTCTCTGGGCTAGGTTTTGACCTCTGCTCCTCTGGCTCAGAATTCAGAGCGATCCTACATCTTGAAACAAGCTCTAAGAAGTTGTCCTTTAACTGCTTAGGGACTGCTTCTAGCAGCGGAATCTGGATTTGTCCCAGGGCCATCTCACCTTTATCCGTTTCCTGTGTTCAAATCTTTCTCTTTTATACCTCAGCTAATGTGAAGAATTACAATCTATAAACAAAAGAGATTTTGAGGCTTGCCTTTTCCATGTAAACCTTGGAGTACCAATGGAGAAGGGAGGAATAATGCTTTAAAGGTTACCTCTGGCTGGGCAGTCTGTCCGGACCTGCGGCGTGGCACCGTCTTTTCCTGATGAGCCCCCGCAGAGGGCTTTGGGATCTATTCATAGCTGTATTTCTGTGCTGACTGGTAGATCCCTTACCCCTTGCTGCGCTTCAGTCTGTTGTAAATCAGCCAATAAATGTGTAGTGAGGCAAAGCTGCTGGGTAGGAAACGGTCTGGAAGTTTGAAGTCCCCCTGCGTATGGAGCTCCCTCTTTATTTGCAGCCTTTTCTACATCTGCTGTTGGAGGTGGTCAGCGTTCTGCCTGCCACAGCCCAGCCCATCTGCTCACCACTTCTCACCAACCTCTTGCAGCGTTTCTCTAGGTGTTTCTTTCCTGTGCGTTTTTAAGGTTCCTGCCAGACTAGTGACGCAGCTGAAGTCCACAAATCAAGGCACAGAATAATTCTCTGCTGATGGTGGTTGCTGGGAGGAGGGAAGTGGCTTGTTTATGTGCTAGCCACTGCTGGATACAGCAGCAACAAGGAAGGCCTGGAGCACAGCATCTGCTGCCCAGCTTTGCTCTCTGTGCTGATACTTGGGCTGATGAAGCAGACAGTGTCTGGCTGTGGCAGCAAATGATCTGTGTGCAGGCGATCGTTCTGTCCCAGCTCATCTGGGCTGTGTCCCTGTGGTTAGCCAACTGGCTTCCAGCTCTTCTTTGGCTGGTAACTTTGGGAAGTGGGGCTTTCGCCTTGGAGGACGCTGTGCAGGGCTTTGGATGTCTGCTTTCCTAATGGCCTGGTTTGTATTTTCTTACAGTCAATGGAGATTAATTATGGTAGAAACGGAGTAATTTCCTTCTGGGTTTAGTAAAGTATTCTTATAATTCTGAAGAGATTATTATAATTATAGTCTTGTGTCCTTTCATCTGATAGTCCTGCAAAGCTGGCTAATGCAAATCATAGAACAGGTTACAGGCCAGAGCTGTTAATTTGGGTGCTTGGAAGACTTGAATGTGGCTCCTGCTTGGGGGGAGCAGCAGGAGAAGTGCAAACAGGAACTCTCTGTACTGCTCTCCAGTTAGCTGATCGTGCAGCCTTTGGCTGGAGGCTCTTCCTGGGCAATCCAAGTGGAATAAACATTCAATACCCCCCCCCCCCCTTTTTTTTTTTTTTTTTTTTCCCTGAAACATGCGTTGTGTCTGCTTGACAGGCTGGGGTTGAAATGAAATGTCCTAAACTGGAAGGAAAAGAAGGAAATGGAGTAGAGAAGTCTTTCAGAGCCATTGGAAAAGGGAGGAAAAAAAAAAAAAGCAAAATAGGGCAAGGTGCTCTAAAAAGATGCACTGTGTTCTGTATGTGAGAAAGCAAAATGGGCTATAGCTGAAAATCGTGTTGGTTTTAGGCTGGGTGTTTCAGGACACTTGTTAAATCTTATTTCGTAGGTTTTAGTTTTGATTATTGTAGCACAGAAGAAAGGAATAAAAATGTAAATGTATGTCCTAGTTCTCAGGTACAAGTGGCCCACTTCTGGGTGGAGAAAGACACGTTTTATTTGTGATTCTTTTGCTTCCTTTGAAAATCAGTTGTTTTTATGGTCTGGGGAAGCTTCCCAAATCGAACAACAGTCAGCAGAGTCATGGAGCGGCGTGTGAAATGGAGATGTGGCTGAACGGCACAAGAAACTGGATGTCAATGGGATTGCTTCTGCACGCCACAGACAGTGTGCTGTGCCGCTTACATGTTGATTCAGCTGAATAGCAGGATAAACCTTCTGCCTTACTTGTCTGCATGAGTTTGGGTTTTGGAATGAGTCCTCAGTGCTGGTTTGTGTCCCAAATCTCAGCATTGACTCCTCAAATAAGGAGAATGCGGGATTTGCGTACCTGCCGCTTGAACAATGGTGTCATTACATGATAAGGTAGATGTGGGTGGAAACTTCTTTCCAGTTCTTCGTTGAAAATTCATGAAGGTTTCTGTTCTGGGAGAAAATCTCTGCTCAGTGTTTTGTTTGGATGCATCAGAGCATCTTTAGGGTTTCTGTTTCAGGGACACTTCATGACAACACGTACTGTGCCTGGATTTAGATCACGCCGCCTCCTGTTTCAGTCTGTGGCAAAGGAGCAAACTGCCACGTTCTCTGTTCCTCAGCTGTCATGTTGTGCTTTCCTCTCTTGGCTGCTTTTTGCTTCAGTTCAGGCTTTTGTGCCTGGCTGGGCAGCGATGTGTGGCGTGGGTATGTAACCTGTGATTATGGAGACGCTAGTAGCAATCCTTGATAGGTTTTTCTTGCTGCTAGGGTGCTTGCTGGTTCAGTGCTTACTCAATCCAGGTTTCTAGTATTCATTTCTGTGCTCACTGGAAAAAGCTCAGGGCCATTTTTAGTGATGACTGACAGCAGTTGGGAGTATCCCATGCTGCTGTGGGATTAGCAGGGCATTTAGTCCATGGGCTGAGCAAACTGCAGCCCAGCTTCTGTTTGTTAGCACTGGGCTGTGGCTGGCAGTGCTCTGAGCCTGCAGCAGCAGGTGGCAGCCCTCTGCCGCATCCCTGTTGGAGAGCTGGCCCCCTGGGCTGTTCTGTCTGCTTGTTGCAGCCCTGTGGGGAGGCTGCTCTCTCAGGAAACCCCCTGATAGGTGGGCCTGCACTGGGGGAAAATCTGTCAGTTTTCTGACTGTCCTCTTGTCACCAGAGTATTGCTTCCAGAGCTCTGGTTGGGATTTTAACTCTTCCTCCATGTAATTCATGAACTTTAATACTTCATCTAAGCACTCCCCTGGGGATGTTTCACTAATGCTGCCAGCACCTGATAACCCTGCCAACATTTTCCCTTAGCTCTGGTTCTGTTTCTGTCTGCAGCCCCTGATGGATGACTGTTTTCTTAATGTTTGTGCCTTTCCCTCGTTAGCAGATCCTGGAGCCTTTTGATGGATGAGGCTGCAAGTCACCACGAGGCCGGGGTTGCCTTGTGTCTGCCCAGTGGAAGGTTAAGGAGGAAACAAGTTCAGTCAGAATGGGGCTATGTTCTGGCTGGTTTCCTTCCTGGAGTAAAAACTTTTAAGGAAACATAGCCACGAGGCTAGAGATGCTACCTTAATTTAGCATAAGGAATACTTCTCTGCGTGGAGTTCATGCTGAGCTTGTCTTTTCTTCCTCCTTTTTTCCTGCCCCCAGTCACAGTTTGAAAAGCATTTGATGCCGTAAAATGGGAAGCACAGGGAGAGATCAGGCACCCCCATGTCCTGGGGACAGTGCCCCAGGAGCGCAGCGTGCGTCCCGCCGGCCAGGCTGCGCGGATCTGGAGGTGGCTGTGGATGAGTTTCTCAGGGAGATCCGTAGGAAACGCTTTGAAACCCTTGAGCTGCAGCTTATCAGAGGAGTGGGCTTCACCCTGCCGTTCAGCGCAGTTGGTCAGAGCCCCTTGCGCTCAGAGTCCCTTGCTCTTCCTCAGGCCTGCCTCAGCGGCAGCAGTCCAAGTCCATCACGCTGCAGCCAGAGCTGGGCTGAGCCTCGGGTCACGGAGAAGCTGGGAGGAGCTCCTGGTTTGTCCTGTTGGCGGGCTCTGCCTGTGTGTGCAGACCAGGGGGTGGCTTTAGTTCCCTGGCAGGGAGGTATTTCAAGGGCATGAAGAGCTTGTCGCTCTTGTCGCTGCTTGCTTGATTTCTTAGGGAAAGACAGTAACCTGCCTTGGATTTACTGCAGGGCTTTCTGCTAAATCACCAGGGCTCCAGAAGTTTGCTGTGTGCAAAGTTAACTTCATTCTCTGCACTCAGACCCTAAATAATAGATATGAAAGGTTTATTAAGCAAATAAGTAAAACGCGCTGGGGTGTGAATTCCATTCCCCCCAAGAAACGCCTGAAGCCAATTGCTTGCCAAACAGAACAAGGCAGGGACTGCAGTCTGGAGAAGAACAAATGATTATCTTGTTTACAGGCTTCCACATCAGGATGAAAGGGGGAAAATATTAACAGCATCTCTGAGGGGAAAATGATCATTGAAATAAATGTTTCTGCCTTGCCAGTATGGCAATTTTATTTGTTTTTCTTCAATTTAGGTGTTTTTCTCAGCTATTGCAGTCATGGGCACAACAGGCAGGTAGGAATGCAAGCCCTTTAATTGAGCTGGAGTTCCCCTGAAGGCTGCCTGGGGTAGGATATCTTATCTGTAGTTCAGTGAATCACTGCATTTTTAATATCATAATGTGCTACGCAGTGCGCATGGAGTTCTTCTGGGGGAGTTAACCTGGCAGGAGGCTGCAGCGTGGAGATGCCAGGATATCTGCTCAGAAACCCTGCACCACGTTTTGCGTTGGGTACCTAATGAATCCCTGCTAACATGGTGCCTTCCCTTTATAAGTGGGTGCCCGTGCCTAGTTCTGGATTAAATGATGTGGGAGAAGCTCTTTAAGAATTGATAGCTAAAAGATGATGATTTTAATAGCTAAAAGATGAGGATTTTATCTCCTTCCTTCCTTATGCATGAAGCTTTTCCAGCAATATTAATATTTCACTGTTGAAGTGCCTTGGGGTTTTTCAGTCTGGAGAAGAGGAGGCTGAGGGGGGACCTCACTGTTCTCTACAGCACCTGAAAGGAGGCTGCAGCAGGGAGGCTGTCAGTGGCTTTTCTTGGGTTCCAAGTGCTAGGATGGGAGGAAATGGCCTCGAGCTGCTCCAGAGGAGGTTTAGAATGGACCTTGGGAAGAACGCCTTTATGGAGAGGTTTGTTTCCTTCTGAGTTACCTTTAATTGCTTTCTGAAATTTTGCTCAGGTGCAGCAGATGTCTGTGTGTCTGTCCAGAAACAGCTAGGTTGCTTTCTGTGTGCATAGGGAAGTCAGAGCACTGCTCTCACCAGTGGTGCTGACAGGTGGTGGGCACACTCCAAGTGGAAGCACTTGCCTGGACTTCTTGATGCCTTTGGCACAAAGGAGACTTGGATGTGGAATAGCCTGTTGCGTGGAAACAGAATGTCCTCTGGTTTTTGTTTGTTGTTTATCCATAACTTCTCTAATACTTCAAAACAGCCATAAAGGACTGACAGATTACAAGTTGCATGAAATATCAAAGCAATTATTTCCACTTTCATGCTTCTTTGGGAAGACATAAAGCAATAAATACCCATAAAGTCTCAGAAGTGACACACATAGTGGGGGATTCACAGTTCTCTTACGTGCTGGGACTTGTTTGTTTCTCCTTCTTTTAACTTTATACTGATGCATGATATTCCTGTGTTTGTTTCCTTAAGTGGCTCCAACAGCTCAAGCATATTTGTAAAGCAGCATCTCCTGGAAGCCAGACTTGTGGGGTGCAGCAGCTCACGTGCCCCCAGTTGACTGCTGGGGGAAAACAGCCTTTTCTTGCAGGGCCATTGGTGGTTGCTGAATTTTGGTGGTGCTTTTGGCTGCCCTTTTAGGAGACTTGTAGGGAGCACAGCTTCCAGCCTAACCTCTTAGGCTGTTCGTGCAGTGATGTCCTTCCATGGTCTGTCCCAAATAACTGGGACAATAGCTGCTTTTTCAGTCCAAGCAGCTGCATTTCAGGCACAACATGGCAGGTTCCTTCTGATTTGCTTTCTGCAGGGGGACGAGGTTACTGTGCAACCATGACATGCTTGGGTTTAAAGCCTGGAGTTCCTCTCAGATGAGTTTCAAACACTTTGTTTCCTAGAATACCCTAGAGAACCTTACTGCTGCGTTAGCAGAACAAATCTGGTGCTGTGTGGATTCTCTTTTGTTTTAGTGTACTGCCCTAACTTACTGAAGGGTCAGAGGTGGATGGGAGGAAGGACAAAATGCAGGGTAGTGTGGATACGATGTTCATGTGTGGGCTTTAAGTTCAGCAGGTCTGTCAGAAGAGGTCAGACCATGCCACAGTGGTTAGTTAAAACATGCTGTTTGAATCGAAGTGGTGGTGATTCCCTGTCTTCAAACAGAGAGAACGGGAGCTCGAGGAAGGAGGCGTTGGGACGAGCTCGTGTGGAGAGACTGCTGGCAGGAAGGAGGCGGGCGAAAGGAGAGAGATGATAACTGCAGCCCTGAGAGAAGCACTCACAAAACAAGGTGAGGGTCTGGGAGCCTGGGGGCTGGGCCAGGCGAGTGGTGGGCTTCCACTGAGCGAGTGACAGATTGTTCGTGTTAGATACTGCCCTGGACTGTCAGCCCTGGTGGGCTCTAACAAGAGGCAGACCAGGCTAGGGCGGGCTGGTGCAGGGCAGGAATCTGAAGCTGTGTAATGCATCTCAGCACAAAGCACACTAATGTGGAGAGCAGCAGAGATCATCCAGTGTCGTATTTCTGCTAAGTCGGGTTGAGAGAGAAGGTAGTTCTGTGGGTCTCTAGCTCCCAGTGCGTAGGCTTCTCAGAATACTTAGCGACCAGTGTTGCATCTGTCTTGCATTTTAGTCCTCTGCTTTTATTTAAATTCCAAACTTTTCTTGGTAGTGAAATTTCTTTTTCAGAGAAGACAATCTCTCAAACTAACAATCTGCTAGATGATTAGATCAGTAATTCTGTGAGCTGCAGAGAACAGACTTAATGAACTCAGTGGATTTTCCTAAAACTAAGGGCAAACTGGGAAGAGCCAGACTGACAGCCCTGCAGTTCAAAAGCCCCAGCTGGGAGCGGTAAAGCCAGGAGCAGGGCGATGGGAGCTCCCCTGTGCTGCTGTCATTGTGGTTAGGAACTGAAGGGAGCTGTAGTCAGGTTTTCTTACTTAATGGGCAGAGCACAGTCATGTACAGAGAAGAGTATCTAACACTTTGTTTTTTTCTTTGCTAACCTTAAAATAAAGAGCTGTTCTTTAAATCTGCAGGCTGAGTGAAAGAACCCAGCAAAAGCCTCTTTAACATGAGGCTCAGCGCAGAGTGGCAGTGGCATTGCCTCATCCTCATGTCCATAGCAGTGTTGCTGCTGGTCGGAGCCGGTGGCAGTGAGGCAGCCTCCTGCGAGGCTGCAGTGTGGTGGCGGGTATAGTGCGCTGCAGAGCAGCATGAGGAGTGTTGCAGCTTTTATTTGTGCTCAGTTTATCACTGAGGGTTCAGGAAGTCTGATTGTCCTGCCCGCAGGGCCATTGGGAGGGCGCAGGAGCCCTAGGAGGGGTGTGGAAGTGCCCCGTGGTACTGGCTGAGCAGCCAGTAATTCCTTACTGGCTGCTCAGCAGTGAGGAGAAGAATCTGCCTTTCTTCTCTCTTCATGTCATAGCTTTTTTTTTTTTCTGCAAATAACACACCAGGACAGGCTTCTGTGGCTATAAAAAATAAAATTCACTCCTGCCCTCAGCACTATCCCCATGAAAATAACAAGTGTAATGTAGTCAAAAGATCATCTAATTTAGCAACTGGTTGCTTTGGGTATAGGTTCAGTGTCTCTTCAAGATTATCCCTCAGGGCATAATTAGCCCAAGAGAAGGAAAAAACAGTGGTATTGATTCAAAAGAAAGCTGCTTTTCTGAGCTGTGGTTGTATAACAGAAGTTTGCCTTTGAACAGCATCTCTTAATGCTACTGTAACGCTCTTATTTCTAATCACCTTCAGCCAAATTTAGCTTCCTTCCTGTAGGTAAACTTGAATATTGCTTAAACAATGGTTTTATCTGAGCTGAAATTCAATGCCAGTGCTAAATATAACCTAAAAGATTGGGTTGCCTGGCTGTAAGCCCTTGTAGATGTCTGGCTGCAAATACCTTTATAAAGGATGCTTGGTAACAGCTGCTGCTCTGAAAGTCACGGCCAGCCTTGTGCTGTGAGAGTGCTGATTCCCTTCCCATCAGTGTTCAGTCTTGCATAAAATACAAATACAGCATGAACTATTCAATGCCTGCAAGTAACAAGTATGGCTGGGGAGAGAGAGGGTGACGATACGTAAATGCTGTAGTTACTTCATCTGTTTAGGTACATGTCCTGAAATAAACTGAAAGTGAAGCAAACCTTTCATACAGACGTTTCCTGGGGTGATTAGTGGGCACAGCATAACTGATGTTCTCATTTGCTCTCTGCAGTTGCTTGTGGATTCTTGAAACAATCCTTGCTGGGCTGAAACTTGTATTTATTTTTTCTTAATCTGCTCATACCCTGCATTTCCAGCATGTTCTTTGCTTTTTTCTTTTCAACTGTGTGTACTGCTGGATACAGCTGTGCTTCTTGTAATTCTGCAGCAGGTGATAACACACCAGGAGGGGATTGATGTAACCCAGGGACTGACCCCACTGACACTGGGATAGTCCTGTGGTTCCTCTGCTACTGCAAGTACAGTGTTGCTGCAGCCCAGTTGGGTTATTGTCTTCACTGGTTAAAAGTGGCTAAAATTTAGCATTGGGGGTCCATAATATCTCTTTTTCACTTGTATCCAAAGGTGAGTGCTGTTAGGAGAGGGCTTGTACCTGAGACAGCACGGACTTCTTCAGTTACTGCTTGCTTTCCTGCTTTGCCTTCCTGTTGGATGTGAGCTTTGATCTGTGTTTTCTCAGAGCCATGCTGAAGGCTGGGCTTCTCAAGTGCTCATCACCCTTGTTTGAAATGAGGTTTTCAGAAGTTGGTGGCTTTTGCAGCCCATTCTTGAGCTGATTTCTTTTGATTTCTTTTTTTTTTTTTTTTCTCATCACCTGCTGCTCTAAGCTTTGACAGCTTGCCTTACAGCCGAGCTCTGAGTGCCCTGGCTTTGGGAATGAGATCCACTACGCAGAGATGCTGCCCGGAGATTGGTGCTGCTGGGTGTTTGTTTTCTCAGGCTGTGCACTGAAGTGCTGGACTGCAGCTCCGGGGTTTGGTGGGATTTGCATCTAGCTGTGAAACTCCAGGTGGCACTAGCGGCTCACAGCTGGGTCAGGGATTAGTAATGCTGGTGCAGTCCCTGAAATGTGCCATGGAATTCAATTGCTGGCTGTAGGAAGAGTTTAAAAAAAAAAAAAAAAGTTTGCAAAATGCAAAATTATTCTTCTGTGAATACCTGTGAGCAGAGTAAATGTAAGGACTGAAACCAGGTGAAGTTAAGCCTGCTGAATTCTCTTGCAGTTCCTTAACGTCCATGTAAATAAACACAGAATGCACAGGGAAGGGGGAGGAACTAGGAAGCAGAAGTCCCACGGAGTGGAAGCTGCCCAGAGCTGGTGGTGAGCTGACTGCAGTGCTCACTTGCTGGTGTAGCAGCTGATCAGTAGCAGGGTAGATAGTCAAGGCTTTGGGGCCTGATTCTTCCCTTGTGTGCAGTTACTGGAGCTGGAGATGCACATATATAACAGAGGAAGATGAATGTAGGTTCGTTCATTGTCCAGGTGCACTTTTTTTTTTAAGGTTTTGGAGAGTATTGGTCACTGAAATTAAGATGGAAGAAAGTAAGGATACAGTCAGGCACCGATAAAATTTGTTGTCCTTTCTTCATAATCTTCATAATATAGTGTTTTCCCCAAGCAAAGAGTCACCATTTTTATACAAATGGATGTATAGGGAAAGAAATGGGCTCAGAATGGCTGGAAGACTTGTTAAATCACAAACAGCATTTTTTCTCTAGAACATGATTCTTTCTGTTTGTTCTGGCTGCTGAAGGAAGGGAGCTGTGCTGTTGTCATCTGCACAGAACGTTGGACCTGGCAGGGCTGTTTCTGCTGGAGCTGACACTGATGTGAAGTTCTTAATGTATTAAGTTCCTGTACGTTGGAGATTTTCCTTGTGAATAAAGAGGGTGGAGAGTCTTCCTCCTCTCATAATGCTGAGACCTCCAAGTTAGGGCCCATCTTATTTTGCCGGTTGCTGCAGGTTGGCACAGATTTAGTTCCAATCCAGGCATGTATTTACTGTTTCCTACACAGTCACCAAGCTAGCCAAAATAGGTGAAGGATGGGAGGGGAGCTGGAGCTCAGAGGCAGGGGTGCAGAAGTCCCATCGTGTTGTCTTTTTGCTTCCTTTTCAGCCAGAAGAAGGACTGGGTGTGCTCTGCCCCTAGAGCGTGTCTTCCCAGCCTCCCAGAGATGCGGGGATCTCTTTGCTCTTCAGGACATTGGAGCGGCTTTTGTCCTGCAGGTCTTTGTGCAGTGTCTGAGAGCAGCTGCACGGTGACTTCTGGCCGTAGCTGCCTTGTTCTTTTTCTCGTGGATGGTGGTGGATGTTTGCCCCTTTCTGGGGCAGGGGGCGGCTGTTCTCTTGGGATAGCAAAGCCAGTGAAACTGGGCAAGGAACAGGCATCTCATTTCTCCATCCTCTCTTGGGTGAGATGAGGTCCCAAGATCTTGCATTTGGTTGGGGGAAGGATTAAAATGGGGTGGGCTGTCACTGTGTTGGTGCCCACAGCCTCGCTTCTCCAAGGCGTGCCTTGCTGTGGCTGCTTCTGATGGGGGTCATAAGCACGAGCCATTCATGGCAGAGGTTTTACAACAGCTCTGCAAATGGCCTGCCTTTGTCAAAGGTGCCAGATACAGGCAGCTTTTCCTTTGTTTTTCTTCAGTGCTATCTGATACGGGTGGGACTGGCCATCAAAATCATAGTTTAATCAGAAATTAAGCATTTAAGCATTGGAGGCTTAATATTCCCACGCCCCTAGTGCCCTGGCAGTTCTGTGCTACAAAAGAAAGTGTGCCCTTGGATTAAAATGGACAGCCCAGGTTAAGTGAAAACCCAAACCTTAAGAATTTGCTGGCTCTTTTATGATCAGCTCTTGATACTAGAATTTTATAGCTACTGGCATTCCCATCCTTGAACTTTGCTAGTCTCATTTGCTTGATGCTGGGGTTACGTTTGGTTTGTCTGCCATAGCAGCAGTAATTCTTCCACTAACTTCAGGCTTTTGCAAGCTATAAATGTTCAAGGTGTTCTTCGTAGTGTGTGATGAGAAGGATGTGAAGCAGCATTCCAGCAGCTCCCCAACAGACCAAACTTCCCTTCCACTGTTGAGCTGCAATATTTCTGTATATAAGGCACAGTCGTGCAATCCCTTTTCACGTTCTTATTCCTGCTCTGAGTCCATGTAAGCAAAGCCTTCCCCAGCACAAGCCTTCTGTAATTCTTAAGAGCAATTTCTTATTTTTCAAAAGAAGTTCTTAAAAACAACATCAGCTTGCTTGGGCAAGCTGAAAATGCTACTTCCCAGATCCTGCTTCTTTCTCTCTTGGTCTAAAATGCTGATACCACTCAGCAGGTTCCTTTCACAACCCACACCTGTACTTCTCTTACTTGTTCTCTAGCTTTAATCAGAATGCTCCTTTCCGTGCAGTGTCTGTGATCGCTGTCAGCCTGGTCCTTGAAGTGCTGGGGGTGGGTTGCTGCTGCGTCACTGACCTCCAGGTCTGGCCTTCCAGACTCTTGCAAAACGACAGGGAACGGGGAACTTCCGAGTTCCCTTTCTTCACTGAGTTGTAGCTCTAACAGATGATCAGGCCAGAAGACTTTCATTTAAGGAGATTGCTTGTTGGAACCGCGCTGTATGTTCCTTGTTGCTCAGAAGAAAGCTTTCTGGAAGTCCTTTGGGTTTTTGAAGCGCAATGTGACATCAGATGGGCTCTTGCCAAGCTTGCGGTGACTGCATTCTCAGAGGGTGGCAGAGTCTTTCTGCCTTGGGGATTTCTCAGCCACTGATCTACATCATTCTTTCCTCATCAAATCTTTTGCTTTGTGCTCTCGGAGTCTTCAGCTGAAGCTCTTGGTGCTGCTGGGGTCTGTACTGGGAGGTGCCTGTGGCTTTTCCTCTGGGCGTTTTGCTGTGTCAGGATAGTCAGAGGAATCTCAAAGTCATGCGGTATGGCTGTTGCAGGTGCCCTTCTTCAGACTGCAGATTGAATTCCAGGGAATGAGCCTTTTAAACTATTTGCAGGATGGAGCTGAAATGCTGCAGTGTAGTCTTAAAACAGTCAAGAACTCTTGTGCTGCTGATAGAGCATTCACAATCTGTGACAGTGGCCATCTCTGGCTAAAAGTCTGTCTGTGGGCTGTTAAACTCTGGTTGGATTCTCAGGGCAAGCAATTGGCAAATGTTTATTGCCCTAGTGTTATTGCCTGATGAACGTAATTTCACCCAAAAGCTTCTTTAAAAGCCGAATTCCAGTTTTTATGATAGTGACACTGAATTCCAGTGAAGCTTGGCAGGCTTCTAGGTCATTCCAAGTTTATGATCTAGTGTGGGATCAACTCGAGCAGACTTATGCTCAGGCATCCTTGTGCCTTTAGTCATGAGCAGAGCTTATTACTGAGCCTGCTCCTAATTTAAGGAGCCCTTTGAATATTGGGCTGTGACTGAGGTGTGCCGTTGAGCCAGAGGATCTGGAGATACGCAGGGATCGTGAGTTCCACAGAGCCAACAGCGTGTTGGCTGGAAGCTGTTGCATCCAGACGTTCACTTACAGTTACTGCTCGCAAGGAATAGTTCTTGCGTTCGCTCTTCGGAAGCAAATGTGTGCTGTGAGCCCTGGCATACCTCAGTGAGGTGCGATTCAGCCCCCTAGGGGCAGAGCCGTGGCACAGCATCTGCGGAGCTGTGGCAGAGCTGATGGCAGGGCTGAGCTGCCGCAAGGGCTGTGCAGCAGAAACTGCTGTGGAAACAGAACTGAGAAGACTGACTGCTTCTCTGACGCGTCTTCTCCCATGGTTTCAAACTCAGCACTTCTTGGTTCCTGCATAACCTTTGTCATTTTCTTTATTTTTCTTTATTTTTTTTTTAGCCCAAAGTGGTTTGCTGGCCTTGTTACTAGCCAGCGTTGAAGGAAACAGGCCTCACAGAGCCAGAGGGACTGGCTCACCTGCAGCAGATGTGTGGAGAGGGTTCAGACCTGGTTACTGGTGTTTAGTTTAATTTCCAGGTCTGAAGAAGCACATCAAGGCATGTGCTCACTGTGGTGGCTCAGGGTAACCACACTTCTGCCAGAGCTACCACGCAGCAGACACCTGAGCTCAAAGGCTTTGTGCTGCTCTGTTAAGTTCTGCAAATCTGTGGTGTTTCCTGCAGTAACTACAGCTGTGACTCCTGGCAGCAGCAAATGGGATGAGTAAGCCCCTTCTCATCGCTGAAGCTGGCTGCAGTTTGTGAGGCTCTGTGCTGATGTTAACGTGTGCAGTTTTCTTGGCCTTTGCAGGAAGCTGTGGGAGCTCCACACAGTGGAAGTTGGTCTGAGTGACTTAGGGGCAATGCTGCAGCTTTGGGCTCAGGAGCTGGGCACCCTGCTCAGCTTAGCCCCTTCCTCTCTTCCTTTAAACTCAGTGGATTTGGGCAAGCATGCCCTATTTCCAGTTCAGTTCTAATCTCAAGCTCATTTTAAAGCAGTGATTACTTCTGCTGAGAAGTGATCTACGGGAGGGTATTCTTCTGTGGACGCTGTTGGTGGGCTCTGAGGACTTCAAGAGGATGGCCAAGGCTGTGGTGGTTGATGCCAGCACAGAGCCTGGCTTGGACAGCCGTGTTAGAGGGAGTGCACCACCCTCTTCCCCGCTCACCTCCTGTAAGGACATGAGTTCCAGCAGCACAGAGAGGTCTCAGTTGAGATTAGACCCTGCTGGGCAAGCCTGTTTGCAGAGAAATACAGAAGAAACAGGTAGGAGAGATCCAGGGTGGGAGGAGATGATGGGATGCAGCCAAACACAGCTGTGTGTGCTTGGTTTTCTCAGGCAAGGGGCAGCTGGAAGTTGATGTGCCATCCAGTCCTGGATGGTGTCCCCAGAATCTCCCATGGCTTTGCAGAGTATCAGTCCCATGTCAGAAGTGCTGATCAGGGTTGTGCTGATCTTTTTTTTTTTCCTCCAGGAAAGGACTGGGTGACCTACTGTGCAAAATACCACAGCTTGTTGTCATGCATCAGTTCTCTTCCTGTATTTTCTTAACCCTGAGCATGCATGCGGGGTTTTCAGGACTGTTAACTCAGGGAAAATTTTCAAAGTACTGTCCATTCCTACAGATCTGGAGGGCAGAGGGAGCTCAGGGCTTGCTCCTGGGAGCAGCCTGAAGTCCCTGCAGCCTCACTTAATGCAGCCTTTGGTCCCTGGGGGGTCCCCACCCTGGTTCCTGCCAGTCCTGCAGCAGCCCAAGTGTTTGCATCATCTGCTAGAGAGTCAGAGAGCATGTGGGGCTGGAGTGTGTAACGCCCTGCAGGGGCAGAGCCTGCACAAGGGGACAGGAGCAGGCCAAGAATGAGGAGGAGCCTGGTCACACTTCTGCTGGCTTTAAGTGGCAGAGCAGCCAAGCGGCATGCACTGGGTGCTGTGCAACTTCTCGCTAACCCTGCGTGTCCTCACATGGCTGAATTTCCAGCTTGTGCAGCCAGGATTTCTTTGCAGGACAGAAGGCTTTTTTGCCTCCTCGTAAGTTCATGCAAGTTGTCAGGAATTAATTCAGTTGGGAGTGTAAATGAAAGCATCAGCCTAATGCTGCTCGCAGACGTACTGCTCTGGACAGCCAGGCCACGCTGACACGTAAATGCTGCGGCATGAACGGCACCGTCAGGCCTCTCAAATCCCTCTAATTTTTATGCTGATTTTTAAGCAATTTTTAATCCTTCAGACATATTGGTCTCTAAGCACTTTTTTCAAACAGGAAAATAACCTAACTCAAGCAGTTTGGGTAATAATAGCGCTTAGTGCTTAATGAACACTGTAGAATTAATCCTTGTGGGGCAGTAAATAAAATTGTGTTGGTTTTGGCTGGGGAGTGGGAAGTGATGTGAGCTCAGCTTCCCTGCAGGCGTGGGGCTGCCCTACTGAGCTGATCCTGGGGCTCTGCCACAGCCAGCGGAGATGGAATTGGTAAAACTGGGGAACCATGGACTTTGGGTCCAAACTGAGCCTGCTTTTCAGTTCTCTGTCTCCACCCTTGCAGCTGTGTTGTGGAGCAGGTGCTGTTCTCCAGGCTCAGTCAGACCTGCTGCTGGCTCCCTGCCCTGCTCCATGTGCCATCCCTTGGGGTCAGTACAGGTGTCCCACACCTGTTCTATGGGAAGTCCTGAGCCCTTCTGATCCAGACAGGACCAACCAGTGCAAACAGATCTCCTGGGAGGAACTGCATCAGGATGGCCAGAGTCCCTTGGGTGGCCACAGCCTGGCTTGGCTGTGAGGTACTCCCAGAGGCGGTGGGCATTAACACCTCAGTGGTGTGTTCCATTTTCCCCAGCAGGGGAAAGCAGCACTGAGAAGGGAGATGTTTAACAGTTTTGTGCGGCACTTTGTGTGCTTTGATTTTCAGTTATTGCGGGTTAAAACTGATGGTTTGATTTGCTGCTTGTTTCCAGGTTATAAGCTGATTGGAAGCCATTCCGGAGTAAAGCTCTGTCGGTGGACAAAGGTATGCTCCTTCTAAAATCTTCTCAGTTTATACATCTAAAAAGCTAGAGACTTATTCAGATATTACAACTTCCAGGTGAAAAACCCTTTAAAAATGTGGTATTACCTGCAAGAGAACGCTTCGTCCTCTAGGCTCTGGTTCTGCATTTGAAGCTTTAATAGAGTCAAACATGCCTGGCAGAGCTGGGAGCAGCGTTTTCTGGTGTTTTTCCCATCTCTGCTGCCTGCTAAGACAGGCACACCAGGGTGATTAAACCTGTTGCTCTGACTGTATCTGGCTGGCAACAGGCGATGCTCCTCTGCTGTTCTTCAGCATTTGAGGTATAGATAGCGAAGTAACTGTCACTAGGAAGTTTGTATAGTTAGTCTGAGTGTGTATATGGTGTATATAATGTGCACACGTGTGTGTGTGAGCATACAGATGGGGAAAAAGAAAAACCTCCTCCGAGTCCTGCTGTAGGCCATGTAAGCAGTTAGCTTTTCAGGGCTTGTGTGCAGCCTTAAAAATGTTCCCAGCGGAGGCACAGAGCCCTGTAGAACAAACTTCAGCTGCTTTGGTGTTACTGCTTCAGCTGTCCTCTGCAGCCCCTGAGAAGCAGTGCAGCTCAGGAGCTGAGGGCTGGTCCATACAGGCGTGCACCTGAGGGGTGGCATGGGTTCCATCATGCCTTCAGCATTCGCAGGGTGATAAACTGGGAGCCAGCCTCTCGTCCAAATGCCAGCACATCTCTGATTGCTGTGCTGTGGCAGTGATGGGTTCCCAGTCTCAACTCTCTTTTTCTGCATGATTAACTTTGTTTATTTTTGACGAGAGCTCTGTGAATGGCAATCACCAGAGTGGGTGGCTGTGGTGAGGTTTTCACTGCAATGCCTGGTATCAATGAACAGTCTCATCAGAGAGTCGTTCTTGTGAACAGCTTAAAGAGCCCACTGCTGCGTTGTCATGAATATTTGAGGCGTGCTGATCCCAGTGATGCTTCTGCTGTTTGCTTTCACAAATATTTCTCTCTTCTGTCGTTCTTAGCGTCAGGGAAGGCCATGAAATGTTTAAAGAAAAACTTGTCAGACTTCATCAGTGCTGTGACTGAGGGAAAACCAGAGGACCTATTTTTATTAAAGAACTGAAATTTAATGCAGCACTGTAAAGCCATTTCACAAAATAAATAGCAGCTCTGTGTGCTAAGATAGGGCCATCCTATTTTTAGCTTAAGCAGGAGCTGAACATAAAGCGTTCATAAATTGAGCTGAAATTGGTTACAGGCAGTGGCTTTGACTCAGATTCACACCAGTATGTGAGTGTCTTTGGGAGGCTCATTCCAGATTTGTATCAGTGGAAAACAGGAGCCCGGGCTAGCAGGAGGAGTATTACAAAGAGCTTTTTGTAGTGATATCTCAGATTAAAATTATTGTGTCTGCTAGATTCTGGGAAAGAGCAGAAAACCTGCAAATTCAAGGAAGAGTCTGGTTTGCTTGTTTTATGAAATCTGTAACACAACTTGTCCTTCTGGAATTTGAGTCTCCTGAGAAATCTGTCACTTGAGGGATAGGCAAACAGCAGGTTTCTTTTGTTTGGCCTTCCACCTGCGTGGCAGTGCTGCACACACGCTTGGTGTTACCTCTGTTCATTCCCCACTGCTCAGTGGAGGCTTGCTTTGGATCACTGGCCTCTTTGAGTGGAGGAAGGTAGATTAAAAGTTACCGTGTCACATTTCACGCTTTCTCTGGAGAGTGGTAAAGAGCCTTTCTCATTCATTATTACTTAACTGAGGTAACGAAGGACGGTCTTTGCTCCCAGTAGCTTGCGTGCTGAGTGGGAGATAGCCCTGGAGGGCAGGCTGCTGCAGCTCTGTGGAGGAAAGTGCAGTGTCCTGCAGCCAGTGACTGGTGTGGGTGGGGTTTATAAGGGCAGGCTATCTCTTCTAATTTAGTGCTGGAAGAAATGCTCTGCAAGGGGAGGAAAAAAAAAAAAAAAGGAAATAATTGAGCATCTCATAGTGCAGCTGTTAAATTGCTCCTTGTTACTCTTTATTGGGCTTTTACAACAGGATTTCTTACAGCTTAAGTGGCCTCATTGCTTCCTCTTTGGCTATTTCAGTTAAAAGCTCCAGAGGACCACACTGCTAGGCTTTGGTGTTACAAGTCAAGACATTGATTACGTTGAAGCTTCCTCTAAGGCAGTTAAATTTGACACCGTACCTGCCTTGTTTCTGTAAGGCTGCATATAAACCCTCAGACCCTGTACTGATCTGCTTGCTACCGATTCCTTACAGCAGGCTGCATCTGTCCTCGCCCTGTCCTGCGTGGCTGTGAGCTGCCTTGCAGCACCCATCACAGGTGGCCCCCAGCGACAAATCTACTGGTGACTGAACCCAGGGAGCAGGCTTTAGGCCTTTACACTGGCTTTTTTACAGATGTTTTACCTTTCTCAATGCCTGTATGTCTCTTCCTTTGCTGGCAGTCGATGCTGCGAGGCCGGGGCGGCTGCTACAAGCACACCTTCTATGGCATCGAGAGCCACCGCTGCATGGAGGCCACGCCGAGCCTGGCCTGCGCCAACAAATGCGTGTTCTGCTGGAGGTAAGGCCTGGTGCAGTTTTACTTTGGTCACATCTATATTGCGCACGCATTTGTGGTCTCTCTGTGCTCTTTCACATGACAAGGGGAGTCCTGCGCTGTGGGCGTGGCTCAGCAATGCCATGGCTCCTCCATCTGAGAGCTGTGGATGGAGCCCATGGGCTGGTAGGGCTGTGGTGGGCTCCCCATCTCTGAGGCTGGATTGTAGAGTCATAGAACAGCTCAGGTTGGAAAGGGACCCTAAAGATCGTCCAGCTCCAACCCGCAATGAATAGGGTCTGAGGGCTCCCCTGTGCCCCCTTCCCAAGAGCAGTGTCCTCTGTGGCCACATCTTGGGCCCCAGCAAGTTCAGATGAGCTGGGTACCTGTGGAGGGAGAAAAGCGGGAGGCAGCAGATGGCACCTCTCCACCTACAGCCCATGAGTCCTTCTGCTCTGAAAGGGCTGGCAGGTGTCAGCCCATGATAGAGGTGTGCTTCCCTCATGAGGTTGCTGTCTGGGACTCTCGGGGTGCTCTGGAGGGCGTGGGCAGGTTTTCACGTTGTGCGAAGCCACCAAGCTGCTTCAGGTATCTTTGTTTTGCCACCAACTCAGTCACGTTCTCAGTGAGTGAAAAGTGATAATGTTGTAACTGTGCCTTTTTAAAACAGCTGCTAAGAAATGATTTTATGTTTTAGTAAAGTGATCCCTTCTTGGGAGAGGTTACTCCACTGTCCTTCTCAGGAGGAAATGAGCTCTGCCTGGATCTGAGCTGCTCCAGCTCTGCCTGCTCCCCAGGCACCTGGGTCCTGGGGCGGGGGGTGTCTCATGCTTGGCTGGGGGGAGCGCAGGAGGGGGTTGGTGAGGCTGAGGCTCAGCAGAAGTGGAAGCAGTGACGTGGAGGTGTGCTGAGTGGGAGGACACAAGTTCTTCTTTCAGCTCTTTTGTCTCCTATCTTCCTAGCTATTTCAGGCCACGGGGGCTGCACGTCCTCTGCTATTTATATCAGCCTTAGGGGCTGGCTGCCAGTAGCAGCTATTCCATCCCGAAGCCGTGGTGTCCAGTGTACCAATAGTACCAGTACGTCAGCGCCAAACCAGCCAATTCCTCTGAGCATCTTCCGATCTTTTGTAGCCTAAGTTTTAATAATGCTGCTTTTTCATGAGATTGTTTCCATGCCAGCATCCATGCAGAAGTACTGCTGTCATTCTGGATGCATGTTGAAGCTGTCTCCCATGTTAGCACTGAGTGTAAGCGTCGGATGCTGGTTATCCTGTGAAGTTTGCATTTGGGAGTCAGTTCCAGAGTGCTGATTGGTGCTGCTGATGGGCTTTCATCGTATCCTGGCTTGAAAGGACACGGCAAATGGCATGTTTAATATGCAAGTCTTGCCACTTTTCTTCAGAGCATGTAACAAGAATCTGACTGTGAAGAAAAATGTGCTGCTTATTCCTTCTTTCCATGTGTCAGCTTGCAGTGGTGCATTTAATGCTGCAGTGGTGGCTGTGCCGAGGGAAGATTGCCATGCATATTGTTGTTCCTCTGTCCCTACACAGAAGGTACATCATAAACAGCAAATAGAAAGCAATAACATCACCAAAGTGAAGTGTTTTCTTCCTAGTATTGTACTGCAGGCCATTTAACACTGTTCCCCTTCAAAATGACCCAGCTCTGGTATTTTTCAGCAGCAGCTGACCATGTCTGGAGTATGGGGCTGAATTAGAGGAGTCAAGTGTAAATTGGGAGAAATCACCACGTGTGATACCTTTCAGGCAACTCCAGTTCATCATTCTGGAGATATCATTTGTCATTTTAAGAGGAATCCTGGAAACTAGCCCTAATCATAACGAATGCTGGAATGCTTATGTTAGTAATGCTGACAACCTGAATGCAAGGCAATAGCTTTCCAGAGGGCTGTGCTGAAAAATGTTCTAATTTATTCACCTTCAGCAGGTGGAACGGGTGGCAGTTGTTGGTCTTGCCCATGTGGGCTGCAGCTGTCTGCTCATCTCTCACCTCTGAGTTTGGGGACTCAAGGCTCGGCCCCCAGGGCTCATTCTGTGTGCACCTGAAGCTTGGCACACACCAGAGCTGTCACTGAGAGAAGCTGTCTCCCCAGCTTCAGCGGCTGCAGCTCTTCCTGTGGCAGTGAGCTGTGCTAGGGCTGGCTGATCTGATGAAAGGAGGAAACTCCCGCTCTCAGCAAAGCAGTTCACAAGCATCCAGCAGTATCTCCACTCCTTAAACCCACCACTCTGCAGATTCTTCTCCACACATGTGGGGTTGCAGGCACCAGTGGCTGGGCTGTGCGAACACCTCACCTTCTGCTAGCAGTCACTATCTGTGCTGTCGGGGACATGGAAGCGATAGTTTTGATCTGCTGTTGGCAAAATGTTTTTAACAGAGGCTTTATGCTTTGCTGGCCTTGTTGCACAGCTCTGTGCACTAAGCTGCAGATAAGACCGCTGTGATTTTTTTTTTTCCCCCAGATCTCTTTTTTTCAGGATGTTGACATTTGTAGAGGCTGCCAGTGCTTCCATCTCCATAACTCACTGCAGTTCCCCCAGGATCATTGAGCAAAAGGCCATGGAGCCTGTTTGTTTGCTGCTCCTCCCTTTGGCAGGACGTGCTGTAGTTCAGTGCCTTTCCTTGGGATGTGGGTGTCACCACAGCTGGCTGGTTGTGACTGATGCCTCCTGGCCCCAGACCAGGCAGCATGGGTGCAGCCAGCATGCAGACACTCCGGATGCCTTGTGGAGGATGCAGCTTGGCTCTGCACTGCAGACCTCCCTTCTCCTGCTCCCCAGGGGTGGTGCAGCCCTGGGGGATGTGATGCCTGCCAGTGTCCCCTTGCGGGTGGCTGCTGCTCCTGCTCCCATCCCTTGTTCGGGGCTGGCTGTGGTTTGTTCCTGCAGGTTCATGATGTGGCAGTCTCTCAGCAGGGAGCGAAAGCAGAGCTTTCATTTGTGCATTGCTCCCCCTGTGAGGCAGCAGTTAGTGTTGAGCTGCTGAGGCTGCTGCAGTAAGAGCAAGGAGGGGGGTATGCAAAAAAAAAAAAAAAAAATCTTAATTACTGCAATGTCCCTAACTCATAATTCTCCCTACAAAAATAGTCTGTCAGTATCCATTACTGCTTTCAGTTGGTGTTGCTGTTTGTAGTGTCTCTTTAGCTTAATTGTCTAAATGGAAATGTGCAAGTGACCAAATCTTTTAATCAATTAGAGCAAGTGTGGGGACTGATGCTCTGCCTGGTGCTTGTGCCACACTACAACCCTGATTTGATTATGTCCTCTGGCTGAGTGTCTGAAACATGATCAATTATTGTGGAGAGAGGGGACAGCTAAATAAGATTTAAATTAATAGGCTTTATTATTTTGCATCTGAGGAGGAGGCAAACCAGACAGAATAAAATATCCCCTGAAGAAATTGGTTCATATTTCTTCTTTTGCAACTTTGCGGTGTTTATACCTGTGCTTGGCTCCAGCTTTAACTTGTGCAGCAGACAGCTGCTGAAGCTCTGTTTGGACTGAGTGCATGTGACCAAAAGCTGTTGATCACAGCAAGTCCTGTCAAGTGAAGAGATTTTAAAAAACAACAACAACAACAAAAAAAAGATTTCCCACAGGAGGGGGGTGCTTGACAAGGTTTTAAAATTAAAAAGAAACTGAAAACAGGCTAAAACAAAGTTTCTTCTCAATTATGAACTTGACTCCAGGGGTCAAGTTTGTCAGGGAAATGTGAAATATGATATTAAAGGAGTTGGTGGCACTGCAGATTTCTAAAATGTATTTAGAACCTGAGCAGGGAAGCTCAGGAAGCCTCCCTGCATCTCCAGCCACCTGTCCTCGTTTCACTGAGTCATGACTCTCCTTGCAGCAAGAATTGGATTCACCTACTGACACGGCCCTCTGTTCAGAGTAGTTGGCAAATGCACCTGTTGTTCCAGTTGTAGTATGACCAGGTGATCTCAAGAAAAATGACAGCTTGTGCTTCAGCAGCTGATTTGGGGAGGGATGGGGGAACCACCAGCCCCTAGGAAGGCAGTGAGGGATCAGCTGCAATGCGCTCTGGGTGGAAATGTAAACACAGAGTTGCTGAATTTTGGTGTAAAATATCAACCCATGCTTGTCCAGCTGTTTTGGGAAACTATTAAATTGATTTTAGAGTGCGGAGTTTTCTTTTGAATATAGTGAATATTTTGTCACTTTAAAAATGTGTTATCTTGGGATATTTACATATCCAATATTTTATCTAGACGTATTTCCCCGGCGTCCTCCAAAATTATTTAAACTTATCAATGTACAGGAATAATTCCATGCCTTTTGAAAAGCTTTTCTTTTTCCTGAATTTTTTCATTATAA
Source organism: Alectura lathami (assembly GCA_013399715.1). NCBI lineage: Eukaryota > Metazoa > Chordata > Aves > Galliformes > Megapodiidae > Alectura > Alectura lathami. The sequence continues at coordinate 32,122 of VXAV01009737.1, forward strand.
TATTTTTCTCACTCTTAAACCTAACAAAAGATTGCAACATGGAAAAACAAAAAAAGCTATTTAACAGGAGGTTTCTACAGGTGCATTGTCTGTGTTCCTCTTCCTCAGACAACAGTTTAGATAGGAACAACAATTAAAAAATGCTTATCAAAACTTGCACCTTTTTCTTTTTAAAGTGAGAGTTGTCTGATTTGCAGAAAATAAATGAAACCTCGAGTATCATTGGCAGGTTGTGGCTGCTTGTCAGCATCCTGGGCTGCATCAGCAGAGGGGGGGCAACAGGGCAGGGAGGGGATTGTCCCCTTCTGCTCTGCCCTCGTGAGCACCCCCTGCAGTGCTGCGTCCAGGCCTGGGGCCCCCAGCACAGGAGGACGTGGGGCTGCTGGAGCGGGGCCAGAGGAGGCCACGGGGATGCTCAGAGGCTGCAGCCCCTCTGCTGTGGGGACAGGCTGAGGGGGCTGGGGGTGTTCAGCCTGGGGAAGAGAAGGCTCCAGGAGACCTCACTGCGGCCTTCAGTGCCTGAAGGGAGCTGAGAGCCAGGAGGAGAGCGACTTGTGACACGGCCTGACAGTGACAGGACAAGGGGGGTGGTTTTGAGCTGAAAGAGGGGAGATTTGGGTGAGATGTGAGGAGGGAATTCTTCACCCAGAGGCGGTGAGGCCCTGGCCCAGGCTGCCCAGAGCAGCTGTGGGTGCCCCATCCCTGGGGGTGCTCCAGGCCAGGCTGGGTGGGCCCTGGGCAGCCTGATCTGGGGGGCGGCAGCCAGCCCCCGGCAGGGGTTGGGGCTGGGGGGGCTGTAAGGTCCCTTCCAACCCAACCGTGCTGTGGTTCTGTGATTCAATATAGCGATGACATCAGTTTGATCTGGTTTTAGTTGCGTGTTGTCCCCCATGAGTTTGCATCTCCAGATAGTGCTGTCTGCAGTGTCTCTTGGTCAGATTTTGCAGACACCAGGTAGATCAGCGGCAGAAGCTCAACCTCTTATTTTTCCTATGTCCTGTGGTGGTCTTGGTTTGAAATGTCATCAACAGATTTGTGTAGGCTACTTATCTCCACGCTGCCTTCTGGCGAGGGTCTCACAAAAACTTCAGTCCAGTATGTCCTGAGGAACTGGGAGTTCAGAGGGTCAGGCTGGAAATCCTTGATTCGTGCTGCAGCAGGCATTGCGTTTGCACTCTTGCAGTCTCTGAGAGCACTTCAGGTGTTGTCCGCAAGCTGTGGCGTTCCATCGGTGTTCATCCAATGTGTCCCAGGGTGAGGCAGCCACCCTCTAGATGAGTGTCTCACAGCTGTCCTTCTCCTGGTCTCACCTGTTTTTTTCCTTTACCATCAGGCAAAAAACAGTTTTTGCCTCTTCATAGAGGAATGTTAGACTTCATCCTTGTGCATCAGGTGAACTTTTTCCTTGGCTGTCTGCTCATTCTTTGTGCCGTTATGGGGGGGTCTTTCTTGCTGTCCCCTTGGTACATCCTTTGCTGTGCTCCTTGACCACTGACCTTGTGCTTTTGTTCTTCCTTTTATTTTCAGCTGGAGGACTGCAAGGCTGCAGAAGCACCTTTTGATTCTGCCAGATTGGTGTCTTGTTACACCTCGTACCTTTGCTTTCTGTTGCCACGGTTTGCACTTCTGCCTTAATAGGATTTAAAAATCTGCCAGTTCCACAGAACTCACCTGCCCGTGCGCCTGTCCTCTGCGACCTCACCTCTTGTTTCCCAGGGCTCACTGAGCTCTGCTGCCTTGAACTCTTGGGTTTGTTCCTTTCCCTCCCCTCCCTTCCTGGGAACCACGCTCTGTCCCTTCGCAGTCCCTGCCACCAGCGTTCCCTCCCCTTCATGTCCTCTGTGGGTATTGGCACTGCTCAGGTGCTCGCTGTGGGGAATGGTGCTCGCTGCCCCTGCTCCCTCCAAGTTCCACGGAAGATTTTGTAATGCTGACCTTTGCTAACAGAAGAAAGCAAACATTTTAGAAGGGTGTCATTGGCTCATGTGTGGCCGCGCTGGGAGCTGATTGCAATGCTAAACTTTCATCTAGGAGCCCAGATTTCTGATTTGTGAGCCTACAGCCGCCTTTACTCGTGGTTTTGCCCTGCCTGGCAGAAGGCAAGAGGCACAAACCCAGATGCTTCCAGTTTTTTAAAAAAGACTTCCTTTATTTGAAGTTCAAATACAACTTCAATGTAATTTAAATATAATTTCCTTTTCTAATCACATAAAGGCTTTCTGGTGTGTATGTGGTTTTGGGTGGGAATTTTTGTGTGTGTGTGTGATGGGCTGGGAGGGAATGCCATGCCCGGTTACCTGCTCGGGACCCAGGCAGGTGCTGAGATCTGTGATGCAGGGGAACGGGGAGGGAATGGTGGAATTTGGGCTGTGCCACGGCCTGTGACACAACGTTATCACCCACCAGAGGTGGCTTTGTTCCCTGTGAGAGGAGAAGCTGCTTTGCGGGCGTGACCTGGTATGTTTAATAAACAGTTGGAATGTGTTGCAGATTCAAGGGCTGTTAGACACCAGTAATTAATGGTTGTCCAGTGTGCCTTAAAAGCCTATTGATTTTCTGCCAGCTTGCCCTGCTAAATAGATGGGGTACAAGCTATGTAGTTAAACATGTAAGTGTTTTATAAATGCTGTTTTATAGTTGGCAGTCAGAAAATTTTCCATGTTGGCAGCAAATAAAAAACGCAGAGAGGAAAACTGTTACAGCATGAAGGATCTTTGAGATGGTAGTGTAGTTTGAGAGCAGAATCTTTATTCTTGAAGTGGACAAAGAAACATTTGCAAAAGCTTTTTTTGCTTGTGCTGGATCTAGAATTTGTTTTAGCGCAGCCAGAATGTGGAGCTGCAGGTCTTTATTGCTTGGAGGAGTCAGCGGGAGTCTTTTGGTTGTCTTCAGGAGGCACCAATCCAGCCCCTTCCTTCTGAGAAAGTGTCCTGGCTATTCTGCTGTCGTTGTGTGCTGGATGTCATGTCCTGGTGCCCCTGGAGCTGGAGGCCTGAGCAAGCAGGTAACCTGCAGCCCTCCCCATGGCACTTCCAGGGGAGGGGAAGCAGCAGAGGGCAGATCAGCTGGTCAGAAAACTGCCTTGCAGAAGGATGGGCTGCTGGGTGTTTTCCTGTCCAGACCTGTGTTAATCCTATAATGCTGCTTTGAAAAGCACAGCAGATACATCCTGCTCTTCTTTTAATGCTCCATGAGCCACAGAAGAGGGAAAGTGGAGAAATTTTTGTGGTGTATTATGGGGGAAAAAGGACAGAACAGAGAACAAGGAGGTGAAAGCCTAGAAATTCTGTGATTTGTCTTAGTGCTTCCTGTAGGCCCCTTCCTATCCCTGTTTGATACTAATGTGATTGCAGCGGGGTCCCTGGGAAGCTCCCCTCACCAGGGAGCGGTCCTTGGGCTGGAGGCATCCAGGCGTGAGCGTGCTGGCTCCACCCCGCCCTGGGATATTTCCTGAGGTTCATCCGGATAGCTTATAGTGGCTTGGATTTACCCTCCCATGCCAGAGAATACAGGAACAAAGAGAAGCTTCAGGTGGCTTCCAGGCACTTGGGTGGTGTGTTTCCCTGAGCGGGCTTTTTGTGTTCTGGAGGAAAGCAAAACGTGGGTGCAGAGGTCCTCTCCGGGTGGGCAGGGTGTCTGGCTCAGAGAAATTGACACTTGATCTTTCTTTTTATTTTTTTTTTCCATTTGTGTGTCAGTGACCCAGTAGCTGGCAGATCTCAGAGGTGATGAGAAGCCCCTGCTGAGTAAATCCTGGAGGCAAACCACATCCACAGAGATGCAGCTCTGACATTCTGCAGGCTTCCCAGAACCTTCACGTGCTTTGAGTAGCCTGCTCTCAGCTGTCTCGTTACCAAGGACTGGCTTAGAAATAAATCCTTTTCTCTCAGGGTAGCAGTTGGTACCTCCTGGAACCCCAAGAGGCTTGGGATGTCCCTTTCTGAGTGTAGCTGTGGTCAGAAGAGGAGGCAGAGCTGTTTTCATCTTTCTTTAGAGGTCTTTCTTCCTGTAGAGCATCATTTTAGTTCTTAAAAACCTTTTACCCACAATTCAAAGTAGATATGCTAGTACACTGAAGTGCACTGTTCATTCTTCATCATGGGGAGGCCAGAGTCTGGGAGGAGAGGGGTGCAGGAATGGTCTTCAGAGATCGCATTGGAGAGTTGTCGGAAGCAGGATCTTGCAGAGAAATTGCTGCGCCTTCAGATGTTTTTAAACAGTGGCAGAGTCCCCAGGGGGTGGATGGGTTTGCGCAAACTGCAGCGAGTAACTCTGGCCTCTTTCCTTCAGACATCATACAAATCCCGTGGGCACAGAGTGGAGGTGGAAGATGGACCAACCTGAAATGATCTTGCAGGAGGCTATTGAGAACCATCGGAATATGATCAAGCAGTTCAAAGGTAACTTCTCCTCCTCCCCGATAATGGTGCTTTTGGAAGGCAGTCCGCAGCACCCTCAGAGCTTGGATGGATCAAAGCGCCCTGGTCACCTGCAGGAGGAGGCAGGAGGTTTATAATCCCGGAATGATGGGCAAGTGGGAAACTTTGAGGGCGTAATTATTACTTACTTTTGGAAATGTTTTGCCTTGCTTTTGACATCAGAACACGAATCAGCTGTTGAGTGTCTACTGCTGCCTGGAGGAAATGGAACGGAGTGGAGTTGCCTCTTGTGCATTCTGGTGGTTGTGGCATCCTGTCCCCCTTTGTGCACTGAGGCTTCCACAGTGGTTAAAGTCGCTGCATGAGGAGTGATTTTATTTTTCTTATATAAAAGTGAGAGCAGGTGGAGGATGAGGGATTGCTCTCTGACACAGATAGGAAATACACTGTCCAGCCATGTTCCCCTGGGAGCTTTTTGTTACCTCTGGAGCTTCTGGACTGCGTTTTCATAGAGTCTTAGAACTGTTGGAGCTGGAAGGGACCTTTAGATGCCATCCAGCCCCACTCCCCGCAGTGCACAGGGACACCTACAGCTGGATCACGGTGCTCAGAGCCCTGTCCAGCCTGACCTTGAAGATCTCCAGGGACAGGGCATCCACCACCTCTCTGGGCAATCAGTTCCAGTGCTTCAGCACCCTGCACTTAAAAAACCTTTTTCCTAATATCCAGGCTAAATCTCCTCTCTCAGTTTGAAACTGTTTCCCCCAGTTGTATCGCAACAGGCCCTGCTGAAGAGTCTGTCCCTTTCTTTCTTGTAGCCCCCCCTTTAGATACTGAAATTTTCCCCATTAGTGAGTGAGCAGCAGCATTCAGGATATTATTATTTTTAGGAATTATTCAGCGTATCTGCATGCAGCTGAAGGTGCAGTTGTTCCCTGATCTGGAAATTACTGTATTTTGCTTCCAATATCAAGCCCTCGTGAGTTCATTTATTTGCTCTGTATCTGTGTACATAGAGATGCCTGTTTTCTTCTTTTCTTTTTCCCCCAAGCATGCAGGGAGCTCGGTCACTCTGCCAAGGTCAGCCCTCTGCTCGGCGTGCTGGCCAGCTTGGCAGGACGGGTCCAGAACTCTGCTCTTCCTAATTGACAGCAGAGGCTGTGCGAGCAGCAGGAGTGAAATGAGGCATCCATAAAAAGTGCAAGATGAGCCTTAGTCTTGGCTGCCAGTTTGGGAACCAGTTTGTTTCTGTTGGCTATGCACAAAGGGAACCCAATGGCTTTAAACTGTGACAGGCAAAAAAAAACTTGTGTCAGCGGAGTGGCGTTACTCTGCCTCATTCATTGGACTTACGCAGTAGGTGGAAAAATCACTGGAGCTGGGGCCTCACGAGCTTTGTTGTGCACGTTACGAAGTGCTGGTCTGCATCAGCTCACAGGCTCGGTTCCCTGCGAGCTCCCCTTCTGAGCTGGTGGGAGGGCAGCCAGGAGGAGGCTGGGCTGTGCTGCTGCCTGCTGTGGACTGGGCTGCCCTGGAGACCAAAGCTTCTAGGCAAAGCTGTTGCCACCCCAGCCAGTGCTGGAACCCAGATGGACACTTGCAGCAGTCCCTTCCAGCCGGTAGTTCAGTGATTTGTGCTGCGCCTATTAAAATCATAAGTCCTGAAAACGATAAACACCCCATCTCCTTTTTTATCAGCTAGGACCTAAGTCAATAAAGTCTTTTGTGTTCACCTAGGAAAAAGGCAGCTGCTGCTTAAAGTGATGGCTGGATCTGCAGGCTGATGGAGTGCAGGGTGTGTTTGTGCATGACCCGAGGGCAGTTGGTGCACTGCAGCATGATGGAGGCATTGCTCCTGTGTGGCAGAATGTGGTGCTTGCACTACAAGAAGGGGAAAAGCAGAAGTTGTTTCACAGCTGGTTGAAAACCCTGCCTTCTCCTGAAAGCTGAGTGCAGATATTGGTTTAAATTCAGTTTCAGACTCTGGAATAACCCTTATTGCACCTTAGTGCCTTCCCAAAAAGGGTTTGGGGAGAGAAAAGATTCCAGAGTGACTTGGCAGCACCTGAAGATATTCCCGAAGTGTGAAGAGGTCTGTAAAGACAGGCCAGTTCTCTCTTCTGGAGCTGATTTTTCCACTAAACGAATTGCCAGATATTTCCTGAAATGTGCACGTGCTTCCTCAGCATAGTTACCCTTGACCTGGAGCTGTGAAAGGAGAATGACTGGAGGAGGGGGGGAAAAAAAGCCCTGGGCTAGAACTGTGCTGCAAAGTGGAAAAAGAAAAGATGTGTTACTTCTTCAGAGTGATAGATGCCTCCTGTCTGACTTACTGAGGAGAAGAAAACACAGGAAAAAATTAAAAGACCAGCAGCTAGCTGTTATTTCTTGTGAATTTTACACTGTTGTTTCACTGAGGTGCGGGTGAAAGTATCTAGAGTAGAATCAGTGAGAGCAAAATCAAGTAGGACCATTGTTCACCAGGAGCTGCCTGACGCCCTGCAGGAGGGAGCAGCCCTGTGCGCCCTGCCAGAGACCCCCTGTCCCGTGGTACAGCCCAGAGGGCAGCTCTGCGTCCTGCAGGAGTCTCTCCGCACGCTTTTAGAGATGCGTTCTCTCCTCTCTTAATGCTGCCGTAGTTTGTGCAGGGTTTGAAGACCACAGATGTTAATTAACATCGCGTAATTGTCTTTAAGGGTAGCTGATGGAGAGACATCTTCCTGACGGGGAGCGAGGGTGGGGAGCAGTGTGTGTGACGGATACCTTTCCTAGGAACAAGCAGTAAATCTCTGTGCCCTTCTGAAGGGCGCACACAGAGTGGAAACATCATTCAAAACCAGGAGAGCAGGTGTCTCCGATAACACAGAAGCTGCAGCTTCGTGGAGGATCTGTGGCTGACATGCTCCCTGCAGCGCACACTGACCCTGTTTGCTTTGCTCCTGTCCCCTGTGTGATTTCCGTGGTCAAATGATTGCATGTTAAACCCTGCCCTCTTCCGCGGTGTGTTCACTGAATTTGCCAGTTTGATGTAAGCTATTTTGAGGAAGTTGCTCTCCAACTTTTTTTTTGGAATTCTATTCTCTCTGCTTGTGAAGCTGGCACTAGCTAGTGCAGTCCAATTGCAAGGTGCTGAGGCAGAAGTTAATTCCCTGAATGACCTACAGGAGCTGCAGGAAAACAAAAATTGGCCACACACGGAGATTAAAGGACTGAGGTGCTCCTTCCTTCTCAAATAAAGTTCCCATTTAGCGCTGCCAGCTGTCTGCACAGTGCCTGTTAGTGCCGTCACCTATTCAGGACGGAGCCTGGCTGGTTTGAATTGCGCCGAGCTTTGCTCTGAGCGCAGAGCAGATCTCCTGCGTGAGGCTGGAGCCACATCCACGAGCACCTCTTTTTATCTCGGCTCTGCGGCATAGCATGTAATTTTCTGTACTGCCAGAGCTCCAGCGTCTAGGCAACGGGAGGTGAGCTGAGGACCTTGTTTCAAGCTTCAGCCTTTGCTTCTTAAAGCAGACCAACCCCAGCCTGAAACCTCGGATGTTATTCGGGTGCATCAAGGCACGTCGAGGAAATGGGCAAAAGCTTGCTTGGTGTCGGGCGGTTTCATACGGGGTGCTGAGCACTTGGTCGGGTATGGCTGGGCTGGGGCAGCACTCCCCTCTCCCCTCTTATGGGCAGAATAAATGTGGCTCTGAACCCACAGGTGGCATTTCCAAGCGGATGCTACAGTTGAGTTCCTCGCTCGTCCCTCCTCGTTCTGAAGTTCCTCGTGCTGTTCCCAGTGTTGGGAATTCTCTTGGGCTCATCCTCTCGGGCTGCAGCCGGCACACTCAGACCTCATGGCTGCAGCTGGGCTTGGTGAGCTGTGCCCAGCTCCTCTGGAGTTTGTCCTCTGGGTCAGGAGCACAGCGTCTGGTTGGCAGGGGAGAGGAGCAGAACCTGTTTTTCTTTCTTCAAATGCCTTCTTCGGGTGGCATCGAGCTTGCTCTTGTGTTTGTCTCAGCATTGAGGCAGCATCGCCGAGGCCTTGGCAAGGGAAAGTTTGGCTCAGATGTTGTTGGAATTGCTTGTTGATAGCTAACTGAGCCTTCAGCCTCTGGGCAGCTTGCTTGATGGTTCTGCCACCCTCAAAACAAGGAATTTCTTTCTGATGTTCAGATGGAGTTCCCTGGGTGCCAGCTGGTGCCTGCTGCCCCCGGTCGTGGTGCTGGGCACCACCAAACAGAGCCTGGCCCATCCTCTTGATCCCCCCCCTCCCTTCAGCTATTGCTCAGCACTGAGCAGATCCCTCCCAGCCTTCTCCTCCCAGGATGAGCAGCCCCAGGGCTCTCAGCCTGTCCCCAGCAGGGGCTGCCTCAGGCCCCCACCATTCCTGCCCCCCCCCCAGGCTCTCCCCAGCAGC
>VXAV01009738.1:37929-48691 GCA_013399715.1 Alectura lathami
GGTGAAGGGCCTGGAGCACCTCTCCTGTGAGGAGAGGCTGAGGGAGCTGGGGCTGCTCAGCTGGAGAAGAGGAGGCTCAGGGGGATCCCACCCACACCCACAACTCCCTGAAGGGAGGTGCCCAGAGGCCGGAGCCAGGCTCTGCTCAGCGGTGCCCAGTGCCAGGCCCAGAGGCCATGGGCACAGCCTGGAGCACAGGAGGCTCCCCCTGAGCACCAGCAGCACTGCTGTGCTGTGCGGGTGGCGGAGCCCTGGCACAGGCTGCCCAGAGGCTGTGGGGTCCCCTCTGTGGGGATCTCCCAAAGCCGCCTGGACGTGGCCCTGGGCACCCTGCTCTGGGTGTCCCTGCTGGAGCAGGGGCTGGAGCAGAGGGACCCTGAGGGCCCTGCCAGCCTCAGCTGTGCTGTGGTTCTGTAAAATGTTTGTATGAGATTTTCATTTTGCTAAAACTATGGCACATGATGACATAGATTTAAATATTTTTCAAACAGTATGTTATTATTTCACTTTATTTTAAAAGGGTCAAATCTCAGTTTTCAAAACAGCTGCTACTGCATGAAAATAATCTCATTACTTCTGCATAAAGTGAAATTACCTGGTTCCATTACTACGAGGGCTTCTGAAATGGGTCTCATGTAGTTTATGCTGCTGTTTTCAGCAATCATTTACATCATGATGCTTAAAAACAGTTTCAAGTCCTTTTTTCCTTTCCCCATAAAAAGTCATTTTCGTCTTGTTCTCCTTTCTGTTACTGGCAAGTCTCCTCATTTACAACGTTCACCGTTACTGACTCACTCAACATTCACAATTATTGCTTTCAGTTTTATTTCAATTTGAGGAATGGGAACTTTCCTGGAAAGCCAGTCTGTGTACCCCAGCGTGAACCAAATGCTTCGGAAAGAAGCAGTGCTGTCTGCGCAGTACCCCACCGGGACAGCCAGCCCCACGGCCTCCGCTGCACCTCCCCGCTCAAGCTGTCATCGGCACTCCCACCACAGGGCTCACCCCTGCCCGTCTGCTTCGTGGCAGGGTGGAACCTACGGGGTCTGCACATCCAGCTGTCCTGGGGTCTCGGCACAAGCCAAAGGCACGGGGAAGCAGCCCTGCGGGTTTGGAAGAGTCTGATTCCTTGCTCTGCTATCGCAGCTGTTGTTAGGAGGAAGTGAAGAACGTAAGCAAACGTCCAAGGAAAGGCCTGTGCTCAGCATGTTAACATACCGACACCACTGACACAAAAATCATGGGACACCCTACAGGCAAGAAACAAGGGGGATTCCCACCACCACCCCCATTCTTAGGTGTGGCAATGAAATTCACATTTTAAAGCGAAACAAAAGCCAGATCTCGTTAGTCAGCCAAACGGGCTGCTGGAGCTTCGGGAAGAAAGACGGTGCTTCATCAACAAAAACAGATTCAGGGAACAAATCCTTGATGTTGCCATGATCTGCTGCCCCTGCCTGAGGCGGAACGAAAGATTGACGATGTGCAGAGCCTCACGGACACGGCTTTCCCTGCACCTGAGGTGATTCTGGAATCTTCACAAAGCTTTGTACTGGGTTAACACTCCCGAGGCCTTTAAAGGAACTCCTGCCAAGCCTCCCTCCTAAACACACATTGAATTTAACAAGCATTAAAAAATTCTTTGTATTATTTTAAATTTTTACTAACTCCTCCATCTCAAGGACTGTTTATTATGTTTTTGTCCTTAAAGCCCTAAAAACTGACCCTCTGTTTGCTCCACACGTATCTCCTGAGGACCTTTATCATTAATCCTCAGCACCAAAGACCTGGTCTTGCCGACCTCTGCCTTCCAGCTGATGGCAGGACAGTCAGTGCACGTGTCCTCTCGAAGGCAGAAACAATCTCCAGTCATTCAGGCTTGCATTCCTCCTCCAGCCTCTTCTCCAAACTGCCTGGGTGAGATTGTGTCGAGCTGTTGCTCCCACCTGTGTTACTGTATTTGAAGGCTGCTTACAGTTTAGCACAGAACATTATTTGCTAGGAGGAGTGGCTGATTTTCTGTGAGTAATGGAAGTTATAGCCACAGAGAAAAACAACAGCAGCCCTTGAAGGTACTGGAATCTGGTCCACAAAAACAGTATTGAGTCTGTGGTTCTTTTACTTAGAACTTAAGAGGGTGGAGCAGCAAAAGGCAGTAAAGCTTTTTTTTCCAAATACTTTTTTTAAAAGTTGTTTGTTTGTTACTTCCCTCCACAGTTGCCCTTCCAAACAAGCAAACAAAAAGGCCTCTGGTGCTGACACACCCCTCTTCCACCCTTGAAGGCCACAGGAAAATGCTCTATTTCCCCTTCTGCATCTGGCTTCTCCGTGCCTGCGCCATCCCGGAGCTCCCTGGGTTTGGGTTCACCATGACAGTAAGGCTTGCCGGGCTCCTCATCCTTTCGAAACTGAAGCATTCCACCTTTTCGTCGCTGGAGACCGTCCTGGTGCTTATCACGCGAAATCCGTCTTTGAGCAGAGTGTCAGTCAGCAGGCCTAGCACGTTAGTACCATTGATCAGCTTTCTACTGTCAGGCTTTATGGAAACGTACCTAAAATAAGAAAAAAGGCAGTTCTTAAAATAAGAAGAAAGCAGCTCTCTTTCACCCCCACATCAAAACTTTCTTAAAAACCCACCAGCACCAACACTGATTTCACCTCCTTCAGCACAGGGGAGGTGGATGCCACGTGCTGTGCGACGCTGCGAGAGCTTTTCGGGTAGGAGATGGTGGGAAGGGCAGAGAAGGCACGCTCACCCCAAAAGCAGCACTCCCCACGACACAAGACCTCTCTACAAACAGCGACGTTTATTGCAAGGTTACCCTGTACAGCGGGAGTGGTGGTAACACGTAAGAAGACCATTTTCACATCGCCTCAAGATTTCACTTGATACAAGCACAGGTTAGGAATCGACCCGGACATTTCAAGGACCAGAAGTCATGTAAAAATACTACTACAAAACACGTCAGCTGACAGGGGTGAAACTGTCCCACGGCTCACAGGGAAGCACACCAAACATCCATGGAACGCACAAAAAATGGCAAAAGAATCCATGCCAGCACCAAGACTACAGAAATTCAGCAGGCTACAGAGTCGAAGCTGGCTTGCTTCACTAACCAAGGGATGCTTTCTACCGATCTGCAAAGGAAAAAAATTACCAAGAAACAAAGACTCGGGAATATTTTTCCCACTGCTTTAAGTAGCCATAATCTACTCAGCCAAGTCCAGTAAAATTACTAAAAAATATACAAAATGAAGGTTTGGCACACAACTACACATTGCTTCACAAATGCAAAGTAGTTCTCTCTTCCCTATACTGCCTTAGCTGAAGGAAGCCAAAAGGAAGATAAACCCAACGGATTTTTGAAAAAAATAATCAAAGACCTGCTGTGTTCATTCAAATATTCAGAGAGAATAACCCTTTTGGAACCATTTCAGTGAAATTTCCATAAAGTTCCAGATGTTCTAACAGCCACAGAGGACAAATGAGGTTACATTTTCTTATACAGTAAGAATGTGTCTCCATAGAACAGAGACATCCAGGGAGAGCTTGTTTAAAAAATGTGAAGTTGTCATGAGAACACGATACTGCTATCACAAAAATCACTGATTTACAGCAATCTTAATAAAATACAAATGTGGCTCTGATTTCAAAGGAAACCCACTGCGTAGCACACAGTTAATGACCTACCCCTTCCCCCTCCCCCGAATTAAAAGGCTCTACAAAAGCTTTCCAGCCCCTGAACCGCCACCTTGGCTCCACCAGTGGTTCTGACCCCGTCTAGCTACTCTTCTTTCCCTCTTTCCCATACGGAAGCCTATAGGACCACGTGCTGGTGGATTTCAGCTTTCTCCTGTGCCCCACTGCTTATTTGTTCTGTTTCCCTTGCTTCGTTTCACTCTGCTTTTCAAGCCTTCTAGGAGGTCGCTGATGCCATGGGATCCTAAAGCCCAGTGGAGAGAGCACAGGGAGGAGAGGGACCCGGCAGAACACAAAACCCAACATCGAGAGCAGTACTTCAGATGGAGTCAGGAATACTCCCAAGAACAGGCAAAGCAGCGTAACAGGAATCAAACCCGGTACCTCAGAACTGGAAAAATGCAACACCAAACTAGCAGAAAGGAGGGAATTCCTTTCGTTTCTCACAGCTGTCCAACAGTTTCTTTAAAATGAGCTTTGCTCCCCGGGCCAGAAGCCACAAGGGCGTTTCCACAGTGAGAGGAGACGCTCTGGGGAGTACCTGGCCACGAAGCGGTCGCCAGCAGAGCAGTCGGTTCCACACTGAAAAGCCATGTCGTGATGAGAAGGTCTCTCCAAAGGAAGGGGGACGAGTGGTTTCTGAGAAGGAAAGGGGCTGCTCCAGCCCTGCCCGGGCTGCTGCCCTGCCAGCACAGTGATCCGCTCAGCCAGCGACTCCACGGTGCTGCTGCAGGAACCAAAGATGCGGAAGAAGGCCTGCATCTCCCGGAGGGAAAAACGCACCTCCAGGATCTCCAGGCTTGGCTTCAGCAAGTGCTCCTGGCCCAGGAGGTCGGCCAGAGCGTGGAGCTCGTAGAATTCTGCTTCTCTGCGCAGCCTCTGGAAGTCTGAAAAACCAGCGGGCAGAGAGACCCGCCGAGTCCTCAGGAAGTCCACGATGTAACCAAACAACGCTCCGTCTCTGTCCACAAAGAACTCCCCGTTCACCAGCTTAAACTCCTGGTCGCTGCCGCTCAACATGCGCGCCAGCCGGGACTCGGGGAACTGCAGCAAGGTGGAGGCTCGGGTTACAAACCTGACCCCTCCCACGCTCAGAGCGACCACCTCGCCGCTGCTCATGGCCCCTCGTCTGCCAGGACCCGCGGCGCTCAGCTCCGCGCGGCCGCAGCTTGATCCCTTCTGCCCCGCTGCCGTCTGCAGTGAGGTGTGGAGCAGGCTTCCCGGGCAACAAAGATGCCAGTGCTGCAGACAGTGGTTTTGTTTGCAGGGTTAGGTTGCTTGGAAACTTTGATTCTTGGAATCTGATGTTTTATTTTTGAAATGAACAGCTTGCAAGGACTACTGGAAGACAGCGACCGGACCCACCACAACACATTAAATCTTGACAGAGGCCAAGGAACATCCCCAAAGTGTGGCACCCATTAGGTCTGTTTCCTGGAAACGTCAACCAAATGTTTTCATTCTATACACTGCTGTTCACTGCGGGAGGAGGTCACATGTACTTCAGGATCATATGCTCTTAAGGAAGGGCACCTGAGGGAACTCGAGCTTACAGTTCACTTTAAGTCCGCATTATCCTACAGCCAAGTCAATGCACTCAGAAAATTCCACTAATTTCTGAAAACAAGGTACACAAAAACACACTAAAAGAGCCTACACATGTCCCCGTGTCAAAACATCAACAGCATCCATGCTCCCAGGGCCTTGCACACTGCCCCAAGAAAGCCATCCTTTCTCCTTCCCTGTCTCTCGGAATCACAAAACGGATCAACGGGGAGGGAACGGAGAGAAACTGCTCCACCTGCCACCTCTGGGGGCAACAGCACGAGCACAGCACGAGCTGCCTTCTCAGCACACCGAACTGTTGGCATCAGAACCACGTTTTAAGGAAGCGCGGCTTCAAAGAAACGCAGCTCAAACGAGACAGCTCAGATACCCCAACGAGTCCATGCTGGAGAAGCCAACTGCAAAGCACACAGCGTCCTGCAGGTTGCTCCCTCACCAACCTCAGCTGATTTCTTTACCCCTAGGATTTGTTCAAGATGCTTGCCCTGAAGACAGGTTTTTGTACAGAGCATGTAACCGGTATCTACAGTAATCTGAATACACAGGATAATGTGGTTATACAAAGCTACCTATGTAACATACATGTATACATACAAATACATTACATGTATGTTCCAGTGAACACAGGCAGAACCACCCTCAGGCAGAAGGGGCTTCCAGAACCGTGCACTCAGCGTCTCACGGTGAGGGCAGCTGAACACAAACCCCTCAGTCCAGCACTATTCTTCATCACAACCCTCCCTCCTGTTTCCAAGCCACCCCCCAAGTTGGGAAAAAAGAAATTTTAAATGTAACCATGCCCTTTAGGAACACTTTTTATCAAAGAGTATACAACTTCTTGTTCTACAAACACATTACCATTATACCAAGCACACAGCTTGGCCCAAAATTTTGGTAAGAAAAATGATTTTAAATGAATAGTTTTTCCATTATCACCACTACAAGAAAAATGCAGGAGCACATTTCTCAAAGCTCCATTCCACCTTCAGTTTAGCAGCGCTCAACCTGCACGAACGTTACAGACGTTCTGAATCTTTGAATACTTCCATTGGAAGTCTTTAAAAAAAAAACAATTTTACAAAGTTTTATGTTTTCTTCACCAAATCTCTTTTACTTCTTACATTTCAGTAGGGACTTCACAACAGTTTATACTTGCACACAAACTGTGCAACGTTATCCAGTACAACCAACGCGTAGGTTTTACACTTGTCCCTTAGAAGAGAAGCTCCGTCTGTCATCTGTTCCCAGTAAAAGACCGCGTGGTCTGCTATCTCCACCGTATCTGCCATGTAGGACAAGCTAATGGTAAAGAACTGAGATTTCCAGCACTGGAGATTGTCAACAACAGACTCCACAAAGGACGTTCTGGTGACAGCAAGCAGCAGCAGGCAGATCAGAGAGGTCACGACAAATCTGCGCAAGAAGACCGAGGGAATCTTCAGTTTCAGAGCGTTGTTTTCCTGAGGCAAGGAAAGTTTGTCCACATCAACCAGTTTTATCCCGTTCCACAGACTGGTATCAAAGCTCTTCATGGTGGGGCTGATGTCCACGCTGGAACAAGGTAAACGGGTTTCTTTGAGCACCTTGATTTTTTCCCTGAACTCCTGCATCTGTTGCAGAAATATAATGGGTTCGGACACGTCTTTGAAGGCCTCTGCAATGTTGAACGCCATCCGCTGCTCCTGCAGAATCGTGTTCAGTTTGTTGATCTCGGGGTCGTAGGCCTGCATCACCGCAAGCTTCATGGTCTCAAAGTCAGAGAGAATCTCATTGCGCTTCTGCTCCAGCGTGTGCTGCAGCTTGTCAAAGAATTCTTTCACCTTGTCAGAATCTTTGGTCAGCATCTGCAGAGCCTTCCGCTTACTGGTCTCTAGGGTATCCAGCCGGGAGAGCGCGTCTCCACAGCGCCACGTCTCAAAGCCCTGAAATAGCGTTTCGAAAGCCCTCTTCTCCTGGGAGTAAGCCTCCTCGATCGAGCAGAACACGTGCTTTGTATGGTCGCTGCGGGTGGCGCAGACCCCACAGATCAGCTGCATGTCCGTCCGACAAAAAATGTTCAGGGGCTGCCCGCTGTGCACCTTGCACACGGGCATTTTCGGAGTTACTTTGATTTTGTTGTACTTCTCCACAATACCTTTCAGGGAATAGTTGACTTGTAAGCTGTTAACCCCAGTAACAGGAGTTTCCTTCCTGCAGGTGGGACACTTGAAAGGGGACGGCCTCCAAAGCACGTTCCGCACATTTCCCTCCAGTATCCCTTCCAGGCACTTTCTGCAGAAATTGTGTGAGCAGGGCAGGACACGAGGATCATCAAACAGGCTGCAGCAAATGGGACAGGTGAGATCCTCCTCGAGGAGCTCCATCATACCCTAGGAAAGAGAATAAAGATGGTAGCAGAACCTACAAACTGTGTTTCCCTTCTCTGGGAACCACGTAACAACCCATCTCCATCTGAGGATCTACCTTCCTCTCAAGCATCCTGAAGACAGAGCCTCAGGTGGGTTCTGACAACCAGCCCCAGGCCAGAACCACGCTCTGCAAAGGGACACAGTTAGCTGTGGGATCTGGCCACCAGACAGCAGGCACAAGAACGGCTCGGGGTCCAGGCAGAACCAGTTTCTCACTCTCAAAGCGAAATGCTGGAAAAGGGCTGTCCAAACCCAGCCAGGGCTTTCCATGTCAAATGAACTAACTCGTGCACCAATAATTCAAGGCTTCCACCCCCCTTCACTGATGCAGTGCCCATAAACCGGACCTCCATGACAGATGCCCAGCTGATAAGCCCTGCTACGATTTGACTGCTTTCCACTTGCTCAGCTCATCCACAGCTGATGGTTTCAAACACCGTGCACCACTACTCCAAGAAGGCAATGTTAAAGGGACTGAAAAAGCAAAGCTTCAGAAGTTCTTTAGCTACAGAGTACATTCTGTGGCTCTTCTCTCTACATGCAAAGGCGAGTCACCAGTCACATAAAAACTGAGATTTTCTCAAAGGATTTATTGCACACTCCTTTGCAATGGGAAGCCTCAGTGCAGGGACCCATCCCTCCACCCTCCCAGCGCCTCTAACCAAAGCCCTCAGGTGCAGACACCTTGTAATTACAGCAGGCTCTTGTATAAATTCATTCCACATTATGTTTTAAAATATGTAAGAAAATTCCTTTTATAATTAAAAGATATATGACAAAAAAGGGCAATAAAGCACTCCTGTAACAAGCAAAGATACGAACGGGCTCTTTCAACGAGCCTTGATGTTACTGCTAACGTTCCTGCCCCCTCTGAGAAATATAAAGTGGCAGAGACAACCAAGGGAAGAGCAATAAAATGCTGATCCTAGAAACGGACGCATCACACATGGAAGAAAGGAAAAGTCAATTCTGACTTCCTTGTTTCTTTCACAAGAGGAGAGAGACAGTCACAGTGAGACTTCACATTTCTGAGAGGCACAAGCACACCTTCCTTGTTCCTCCAGCAACAAGGAGGGGAATTCCCCGTGTTTGTTTGGAAAAGGAAGGTCTGAAGAAGTTGCCAGCTTTTCTACTCACCCTGCGGACTTAAGGTCATCAGGCAGAAGAAGGCACCCGTTAAAGGCAGGGACAAAGCCCAGGAGAAAAAGGTCTAATTACTCCATTTGTTGCCTAAAGTTTCCCTGAAGGCCACAGATCCCATTCGGAAACTTCATTTTCTGTGAAAAGAAAGTAATTTTGAAATTCGTTTCCTGGCACAAGCAAGGTTTCTCTCTTGCATTCTCTCCCTAACAGTAAAACTAGCAGGGAAGAGGGTGATTTTGCCCCTGCACTCTAGTCTCCCCCTTTATGAATGGCTCTCTCCTTCCAGCATGTACTCACAGCTTTCAGCCACGGTGCTGCACACAGATCAGTTCTGTTCACGTGTCACAAGGATAATAATTGCAAAACTAAAATGACAGTTCTCCATCTTTTAGTAACTGGAAATGCACAGTGCAGAAAATATTTGCACTGGTCCATCTCCTTTACCAGGGAAGATTTTGCCTCTTAGGAAACTGGAAACTAAACCCTGCGTGCCTGACAGCAAGTACTGCAAAGCGCTGCAGAAAACGCTTACTGCAACACGTTCCATCAGAATGGCAGGACAAGCACTGAAGACTTTCATGCTCCTAAAAATACAAAAGCATATACAAAAAGGTTTCATGATCCAAATAAAACTGTCTTGGAGCATTCCAGGCCCACTTATCCAATTAAATAATTACGCTTTATAAATGCAACTGAATTTCCAAACCATTGTATGACAGCATTAAAAGCTCAGGATTAAAAAAAAAAAAAAGAAATGGGCAAGCCTATGAGTTGTTTTTTTTTTTTTTCCCCTCTTTACAACAATAGTCAGACCAAACCAAAAGTATTGAGAACTTGTACGACTGGTTGGGACAGCTGAACTTCTGTCTTCTCTGGGAGGTTAATTTCTGAGCAGAAGCTGCCTGTGGATGAAACGTCCCTTTGTTTTTGTATTACCAACTTGGTATTTGTGGGACTGCAGCTCAGAACCCAGAAAGTCCTCCAATTCTCCGTTGGGATGCTCTCTGTGTAACTTCCGACCCCGGTATGGAAGGGTCTAGGATTCACCACCTGGAGTGCACTGACCAAAAGGCACAGGGGGTTTCTTCCCTCAACCTGAGCTACATAAACTCTCTGGATTCACCCACCAGAAAAAGCAGCTTGCACGGTTTTACCATTTAGAATGGCAAAACAAACCATAGTTGGGAAAACAAGCACTGCAGCTTTTTACTGCACCCCAGAGACAAATTCATCTTGCATGTGCCTCAGCGCAGAACTTGGGTTTATCCGTTAGCAGCGGGCAGAAAGCAAAACCAAAATTTCACCAAGCTTCAAGCAAAACAGAAGGAGAGGTCCTGAGCTACAGGTTTCCTGCAGTGACCTGCAAGTACTCTAAAACCTGGCTGAGTCAGGCCATGTTTCCACAAGCAGCTGACCCACTCAGGAAGGTCTTCGTGCCCCTTCCTCCACAAGGGCCCTGTCAGGACCTCTGGCGAGCGGCTCCACCGGTCTCCCTCGGGTCAGTGTGCTCAGCCCACCCAAAGCAAGGGTCCCACTTTATCCCCAGATGAAGGCAGGAAGGGAGATGGGAGCACCTCCTTCCAGCACCAAGAGTCCAGCTCAACCCACCCAGAGGAACCGCACCGTAACCAGGCAGCGCCGCTAGAACACGCGTCACAATCGACCTCCAGATCCATGAGATGCTTGGGCAGCCAACAGGGAGCAGATTATTTCATGGCCAGATTTTTTTTTTTTCTTTTTTCCTCCCAGGAGTGCCAGGTAGGTCCAACACGTCCAGCTCTCAGAAAGCTGGAAGGGCCTAGAAAAAAAACACCACCACCACCACCACGCAATGCCAGTTAAGCACAGTCACAGCCCAACAACCAGGGAGGGCCTGACCCCCCGCCGGGCACGGGGCAAGGGCAGCGGCACGGCTCGCTGCCGGCACGGTCCCTCTCCGCGGCCA
>VXAV01009738.1:56300-87606 GCA_013399715.1 Alectura lathami
CCCCGGGGCTGGGGCTGGGGCTGGTGGCGTGGGGCAGCGGGGCCGATGCGGGGCCCGGGGCTGGAGCCCGGCTGCGGGCCGGTGGTGATGCGGTGGAGCTGGGTCGTCCACCGCGCCCGTGGCCGTGCCAACAGCGCCTGGAGGTGAAGGCTTCTGCCAGAGGGAGAGAACCTCGCCGAGCGCAGTGTTGCGTTTTCCCTCTCCGTATTGGCAGGCGTGTGTCTAGTAGAATCGGAGGGTAATTGCGCACCTTGCGAGGCCGTCAGACGCTCCTGCCTGGTGTGCCTTTCCTGCTCTTCGCCGAATGTTTTTCTCCAGTGAGCAGAGGCAGGGTGCTGCGGGGCTTAGTGAGCCCTTTCTGATTAAATTCTGAGTTCAGCCTCTGATGTGGCTGAGCACGGTGCCCTAAAACCTGCAAAATGAAATGAGAGCAGTGTGTAGGTTTTAAATAAATAAAGCCTTGCTGAAAGGTGAACCAGCCTGTAAACTTCCTTCCCTTTCGTACTTAAAAGCCTGGCCCGTCGTCATAATGCTCACAGAGTAATGAAACTCTTACTTGGGGCTGAAAGAACAAAAAAGGTTCTTGGTGTTTAGGGCTTTTAAGGGCCACTTCCAGACTTCTAAAAGTGTTTTGAAGTTTTGTGTATTTTTTTTTCCTTCTTCTTCCTGCAGGAACAGACGTTGTCATTGTTAAAAATGGCAGAAGAATATGTGGCACGGGAGGCTGCTTAGCCAACGCGCCTTTGCATCAGAACAAGAGCTATTTTGAGTTTAAAATCCAGTCCACAGGTTAGTCTGCAAAAATGTTCAACTTTACACTTGGAAGGTATGTCAGATCGCCTGCTGGTGGTCGTATCTCACGTGCCGAGCACGTGCATCTTTCTCATTGCATCCCCGAACTCTGTGAACATTGGAGACTCTTATATAACAGTTGTCATTCTGTAAGAGGATTTTTTTTTTAATTGTGGCTCTGCAATGTTGGTAAGAATGGTAAGTGTACTTACTAAAGGAGTGCAAAACGTCATAGTATTTTGTATATTGTTATATGCGTGCTTTTCAGTTAACGTATTTTAGAAATGTGTTGTGGTCATAAACATTTATTTACCAAATATAACACTAGCAATGAGGTATTAGGGGTTTTTTAGCTTATCCAGCAATATTTTTAGCTATTTGTCAACCTTGATTTGCTATTAACACATACTGTGTTTGCCTGAGTAATGGTAACATTCCTTGTGCTAGGCTTTGCTCTTCAAATGTGCAGCACTTATTCTGACACTGCTTTATCAAGAGCAGCCTTTCAGCACCCACTTTGTTTAGCTCTTTTGCACAGATTTGCAATGCAAGATAACAGAAATTAGTGAAATTTGGAAACATCATACTTTCACTGATACAATCAGCTTCACTGGTATGGAGGGCACTCCAGACTTGCCTGTATTCTAATATTAGCAATCATAATAATTTTTAAAAACATTAAAATGAAGCTATTCTTTCTCGAAGTGCGGAGAGAGGAAAGAAGAAGGGGAGTGTTAGTCCAGAGGCAAGCCAGCTGGAGCTTGAACCCAGTGCGTTTTGGGTAAGGAAAGCTGGCTTGGAGAGCAGGCAGCGTGAACGCGAATCTGTCTAGAACACCTCACACTCAAACCAGGTGTTTAGTTTTAAACTACATAAAGACCCCAGCTCAGCCTTAATCTGGCAATTTTAGGTCGTTTCTGTTGGGGGAAGAATTGGCTGCAGCTGTTGCTCGCATGTGGTCATTATTCACATAAGTGCAGTATCCATGCTCTTATGCTTGAGTTTAGAAACACAGGAAGTAAACTCTCCTGGTCCCTCTGAGCCCTGTCTCACCTGTTCCTGTGCCCCAAGGCAGGAGAGTTGTAGGTTACTCAGCTTAAAACTTGGGTTCACAGAGGGGTCCCTGTGCAGTCTGCGGGGGGACATCTAGCCTGACTATTGGAAAGTTTTTCAAAGCCTAATCTGAATCTTGTTCAGACTTTTGTCCTTTTCACTCTGGACTTATAAATACTAAAATATTTTTTTTTCTGCAACTTTGTCTTTTTGTAAACTAATTTTCTTATATTTTTGCTTCATTTTAATCTTCTGTGAATTGAGCAGTGCCATTTTTTCGTTGTCTGCCTAATAGCTGATGGGCTTTACGCCTTTTTTCTTTTTTTAAGTTTTCTTATTTCCTTTAGAATTTCTCTAATTGACCTAATTGGCCATAGGGTACAGCACTTAAAATGAATGCTCTGCTCCAGCTGCAGCAGCAGTAGATACCCCTCTCATCCTTTACATAACATGTTTCATTTATATGTGCCATACGTATACAGACATACATCCAGAAGTTTTGTACAGTTTTGTACAGGACACAAGCTCATGTTCAGCAGGTGCTCTGTGAGAACCCTCAAATTACATTCTGTCAGCTGGTTGCCAAGCCACCATTGTGTCTGCGCTACTTATTCCTGCTTAGCTGCTGATCTTTGTAATTTAGAAAAGGGAAACCCATTTGCCGTGTTTATCAGGTTCTTTTAGAAACTGAGTGGCCTCTGAGTGCACTCCTGTCAGGCTGATATTGGCAGCATATTTAATAAGTACATTGTGGCGTTGTTTGAGTCATCAGTGTGAATATGGAACAGCATCTGACCTTGGGCATGTAGTGCAAAATCTCGAACCCCACTTGTGTCATCTTTTTGGTTTGACAGGCACTTGTGAAGAACATACTTTTGATGCTGTCCTGCTTCAGTCAGGCAGTCCAAATCACGTATGTTTTCTTACCATGTCGATGTCATGTTCTAGGGATTTGGGGTATTGGAGTTGCAACCCAGAAAGCAAACTTGAATCAAATTCCACTTGGTCGAGATGTCCATAGTCTGGTGATGAGGAACGACGGAGCTCTCTACTATAACAACGAGGAGAAAAACAGACTACCAGCGAACAGCCTGCCACAGGAGGGCGATGTGGTGGTGAGTTTGTCAATGCTGTGCTTCCCCTGCTGCTCCCAGGTTTCTCTTACTTATAGCTGCGTGGTCAGACTGACCGTGTCAGTCAGATTATTGCTTGGCTCGCGGCTCCCAGTTGAACTCCTGTGGTGTTTGACTGGATCAGCAGCCTGGAGAGAAGTGGACTTTGTTCTGAGTATCAGTGCGTTTCTGAGTAGGGGCCAGACTTTACCAGTGTTTGAAAAGCAGCCTCTAATGCTCTGTTGCAGTCTGGTATCTGGCTGACTGATAAGCCACAGGGTCACAGAATTGTAGGGGCTGGAAGGGACGTCTGGAGATCATCCACTCCAACCCCCTGCTAAAGCAGGTTCCCTACAGCAGGTTGCACAGGAAGGCATCCTGGCAGGTTCAGACCCCACAGCCTCTCTGAGGCAGCCTGTGAGTCCCATCACAGGGGTCCTGCGTTGTCTGAGATGAGACTTTCCTGCTCAGATAATACGCTTGAATGTGTTCCGTAGTCATGCTCCATGCCCAGCGGAACTCAGGGTCCCATAGCTGACTGGTTACTGATTTGTTTTCAAAATACGTGGGAGCAATGAAATTTAGACCATTTATCACTGCTACTTTTTCTTGCTGGGTAGCCTTGATTTTGTACAGCAGTGGTTAGAAATTTAATCTATAGAATCCCTAAACAGCTAAGGCTGACCCCTCTACCCTTTACCCTCAGACACTACAGTATCCTTTTAATCTCCTGATGAAGCAGTTTCCCTGGAGGACTGCAGACTGTGCCAGGGTTTGGTCAGCCTGTGCAGCCTTGAACAGCTTCAGTCAGTCACAGAGATGTAGCTGATGTGTCAGTTGGTAACTCCCCAGTTTCATAAATTTCAATTTATTGTGTTCTGTCCTGGAAGTAGATCTCCGAAGCAGTGAATGACAATAGAAATTGTCACTCTCACGCATACCAAAGCAATCAGGAAAAAAAAAGCTTGGCTAACAAATAAGTGATTTATTACCTTGCAAGTGTTTGCTTTCTGCTCTCTGGGCAGCGTATTTATAGTGTTGTGTATGAAACCACGGTCTGTTGCTGCTGGCAGAGAAAATGAGCTGAGGGTGATTTCCGTGCATGGGTATGGACAAATACACTGAATTCATAGCGTCGTTATTCAGTACAGCTATCCCCATGGAGAGATTCAAGCAATGAGACTGCAAGCTGCTTAATGGTCAAAATTGTTTGAAGTATTGTGATTCTTTGCCATAGTGTGGAACAGCCTGGAAGTTTTTTGAGAACGGGCCTTACTAGGATACAGTGTACAGTATTATTTACATCTAGATTAGATGGGCATTAAGGAATCCTGAGTAGTTGAAAATACAGATGTTCCTGATCACTTACTATTTCCAGTGAAGCTTTCTAGGATGCTGTGGTTTGCATAATGGTGTTAAAATCTGCCTGTGGCTAAAAAGCTAAGTAGCAATCTTACACTTATAAACTTGTTGATGGTGTTTTGTTTTGTTCACCTCCTGTGTTTTGTAGGGCATTACGTATGACCATGTAGAATTAAATGTCTATTTAAACGGGAAGAACATGCACTGTCCAGCCTCAGGTATCCGGGGGACTGTCTACCCAGTGGTCTATGGTAAGTCAAGGGGGAATGGGCTGAAACTGAAAGAGGGGAGGTTTAGGTTGGACATCAGGAAGAAATTCTTCACTGAGAGAGTGGTGAGGCCCCTGTCAATGTCACGTACTCCGTAAAAGCTTTCAGCATTAAACGCACCTAGATAGCGTGTTGCCATCTGTGTTCCCTCACAGCAGTCGCTTTCAGGCAGTACCAGTGCAGCTGCTTGCTGTCCGGCGGGACAGCTTCTCTGCTGCCTTAGCAGCGCCCTGCCTGGTTCGGAAGCCCCACACCTGGTGGGCGAGTTGTGCTAGCTGTCTGCCAGCAGCCATCAATGTGGCGCAGCAGTTCTGAACAAGGAGCAAATACCACGTCCAATTAATCCCTGCATAGGCAGTTTAAGAAAGAATTTTTGAGTTATGGAAGCTGGAATTTAGCCAAGACATGTGTTAACAATTTACTCTTCTAGAACTTGGCAGGGTTTTTGTAGTTCCCAAGTAGTCAGAATTCTGTTTAACATCTCGTCTGAAAGGCAGCACTTCCCTCTCTCGCTGTATAATCTGTGCTGTGCTTGGGGTTGCCTTACAGTTCACAGCAGATGATAACTGCTCACTGCTTTCCCTTTATTACATCTACAACCATCCCCAGTTTATTTTTGTTCCCATGTGGGAGTTTAGTCTAGGCAGTATCCTTCTCCAAGCTCATCTAGTTCTTGAGATACCGTTAGCTGTGTGATGTGGGTAATTATTTCATTTCGTGGTTGGTTCCCGTTAATATTTTGACACGTTCTTAATACTGCAGTTTATGAGCAGGAAGCAAAAACTCTTAGATATGTTGCAGAGCCTTTAAAGTCTATAAATTGAGACGTACACCTTTCCAAGCTGTTAAGAATGGGAATTTTGTCATTTTGTGATGTGTTCGCAAGCCACATGATGGCGCTGCTAAAATGCTGTGGCAGACAGGAGGTGCCCTCAGCGGGGCTGGATCTCCTTGTGAAAACCTTGATGAGCAGCAGGAAAATAGCTGCTGTGTGATCGCTGATCCCTGCATCTTCCCTTTATTTTGGAAATGGTGCTAGAGAATGCAGGTTGCTTTCAGAAGAGGTTTGGTGGCATGTTGGACTACTCTAAATCCTTTTATCTGACTGAGAGTTCTGTGCTTGGGGAATGCGGTGGCCTTTTTTTTGCCAGACTCTTGTAATCATCTTCTACAAATGGGTGTAATTTCATAATAATTATCATGTTTCCTACATACTGCTGTAACAACTGAAGCCTGCAAATTGATTTTACATAAATTTTGTATAAATTTTTAAAACAAACATACTTATTTCAGTGTGAGCTTCTAGTCATGGGGAAGGATTTGAACACAGAAGAGTTCCTTAAGCATCTGCCCTGTCTGTAATTCAGAGTACAACGACAAATGTCTTTTAAAGAAACGTGACAGAGCTGCTGAATAGTGTCAAGTCGGAGAAAAGTGAGTTTGAAGGTTGCTCCCCACAGCAGCTGTACCTCAGGCACTTCTGCGTAAGTGAGGTGCAAGCACTGTGTGAGTACTCCAGAGCTGCACAAATACGCTAATAGAGTTTCAACTGAGCCTTGGAGGGGAAAACTCCTGCCTTGGCTGCGAGATACCTAAATGTCAAACCAAACCATGGACACGAAGCTCTTCTATTCTTCCAATAGAAGATTGGAGTGGAGCTGCCTGGAGCCCTGTTAACACTCCCAGTGAAACCAGAGGTAGCGTTCTCCTAGGCTTCAGCAAGGACCAAAGTAAAGAGCAGGAAAGAGAGACAGGTTGATATCATTGGGTGTGTGCATAGGGCTTCAGCGGATGTGTTGAAGAGGTGTCCTTAAGTTGTATTATGTGTGTGTGCCTCATGTTTGGAGTACAGCATGCAATCTAGCAGCAGAAGATGGAGCTGTCAGGGTTCCTCCTCTAATGCCTCCTGTCTGGTTCTTTTCTGCAGTTGATGACAGTGCCATTCTGGATTGTCAGTTCAGTGAATTTTATCATACACCTCCACCAGGGTTTGAAAAGATCCTCTTCGAGCAGCAGATCTTCTGAATGTCAGCGTACTGAAAATTTGCACCCTACACTGTTTAAAAAGAAAGGAGGAAAAAAAAAAAAAAGCTTTGTCATCTTAAATAAAGCTTCACACGTTACCTGTAGGAAACATATCTGTATTTTAGTAAGTACTTGTGACTGTTGTCTGCAGCATTAATGTGTTAACTGCAACATCAGCGAGTTGCGTTGCAAATACTAGATTTCTGGCAGTGTTGTGTGGTTGAAAATCAATGTTTTGGGCCAGGTTTTTCTCTTGATTTATACTAGATGCATAAGGAGACAAAGGGCGCTTGCTGACATCAGTGGTCAGTTCGGTATTCTGGGTAAACTGGAGCTCTGTAAAGCCAGCGGTTCCCGTGCATATGCCAGCTATGGAGATGGACGGTTCTCATCTTTTTTCCCCACCCTTTTCCACACAGAAGCTGTGTACCCTGTTAAAAGGAAATGCTGCGTCTTGTCTGTGGTTTGGAGTTGCGGTGTCCTGGTGTGCGCAGTGACAGTGACACAACGGCATCATGAGCAGCTGCGTGTTTGTCCTTTGCGAGGTGTAAATCAGTCCATTCCCTCCATCCTAACATGGCAAATGCGTGTTTCTCCTGGCTTTTCATTTGCTTTGGCTGTGACAGATGATATAGAATACTGTTTAGTAAAACATCAAGTACTGTTGCGTTGAACCTTGACAGAAGTAAACCTGAGCACTGCCTGTGTTGTTTGAAGGCCACGGCACTGCGTCACTCCGGTGGCGGAGTAAGAGCGGATGGCTCAGCTTGGGTCTGTGAAGGGTATAGGATGTTACGATGTTATGGCGAAGCCTTGCATCTACACGTTATTCTTTTATGGAATATCTTATTTAATTTCTTTGTGAATCATTTATAAATGATTAGTGGCTAAGACATTGTTCTAAAATGTGATGCCCATAAATATAAATGGAGATGCTTTTTTTTTTTTTTTTCCCCTGTTGTCATGTATTTAATGTACTTCCTAGAAGAATTTTTATTGTAAAGAAAATCTTCATACTGGATGATTGTTTCTTGGTTTTGGCTTTTCCTGGGTTAATGCACTTGCAAAAGGAGATTATTTATTTAAGTATTTTTTAGAAATGATCTGATTCTGGAATTTTCAAATACAAACAGCTCTCTCGAAGCCTTTCACCTCACGGCTTTCTGCATCGGTCTTTTCTTTCTGCACGGACACTTTTCCTTCTGTTCCCCCTTGCTATCACATGACAGTAGAGAACCTTTCAGCCCGGAAGGACTGATGCCCCTTTCAGCGTGATGCTATAAACTGGGGAGATTTGGAGTGCTGAATTCTTCCACTTCAGATCTGCCCTGCTTTGCTGTGCATCATACATTTGAAGATCATATGAAACATTTGTCCTTGAGTCGATTTTGCTCTGCTACTTGACACATACCATAATGTTTCTGTAATCAAGTTTGTCAACCTTTCAAACTTGGAATGAGTGTATATACTGTTTTGTTTTTAAATATAAAAGGAGCAGGAAGATGAATGTCCTCTTTCCTTTTGGTGTCTCTGAACAGTGCCTTCAGCAGTGGTTCTTTGCCATCAAAGACTACTGAGATGAAAGTGCTTCTTGTGGAATTAAATTGCTTACGTTCCTGGGGAAAGTATTTAAAGAAATTCTTACCTCTTCATCTAACTGCATCCAGCAAACCACTTTTTTTTAAAGTCTGGTGTGTTTAAGAAACTTTGCAGTACAAGCTGCTATCTTGAGCTTCACATACATGTGGCGAGAGAATTCTAATTCTCCATGAAGATACAGAGAAGGCTGTCTTCTGCAAGGCTGAAGGTTTGAAATGGAAAACATGTTGGTAAATATAAAAACGTTTAAAATAGCTGCTAAATCCACCTAAATATTAGGAGAGCCTGCTTTTACAGCTGAACCTTGTTCTTTTTGCATCTTAAACAGAGTGAGATGCATTTGTAAATCTGCAGTGTGACAACACCTCCTGTCTAAAAATTGGGAAACTTCTTGTTCTGTAATTGGTATCACAGGGAAACTACCTACAGTAAGGCGTGTGAACGGACCATTATTACCATCCATTTATCAAAACGTAAAGAGACCTCAGTTTTCACCTGGAAATAAATTGTGTGGAGATGGTTCCTAAGAGAAACAAGGGTACCGTTAACCCAATTGCACAGGTAAGGAGTGGCCCACAGGAACAGCAGGTGAATTAGCCTGTGTCTGAGCACATCATTTCAGCAGCTGGCAGTAAAACCAGCGTACTGCGTGCCCAGAGGAATGAGATGCAGTAAATACTTCTAAAGAGCTTCACTAGCAATTCATTCTCAGTGAAAGATTTAGCAATATATTTGCTTGTAGCAAATTCATTTTAGTAAGAATGAATCGTGTTACCCAGAGAAATTGTCGAGGTACTTCCACTAATTGTTTGCACTCAAATGTTTTGATGTTTGAGTGTTACAATTTGGACACCCTGCCTGAGTGCAGCATTCTGTATCGACTAACACTGTGCGTTTTGTGAGCCCTCTTGCAATTGCACTGTGGCGGAAAGATGGGAAGTCTGAACCAGACTGAGCATCCATAAATAAATGGAACTGGCAGGGCACATAAAGCAGGTTGCATATAGATCAGCAGAGCTGTTATTTGTATCACAGTGGAACTGCTTGTGGTGCTTTGGGGAGAAATGCAGTCTGGTGGTACTATTCCAAGGAGCTTAAAATCCTAATTAGGTACTATAACGCCAGAAATACCTTTCAAGGGTTGCCTGAAAAGATGAGGGTTGAAAAGTGAAGTACTGTTGTGGATGCCCTATCCCCGGAAGTGTTCAAGGCCAGGCTGGATGGGTTCCTGGGCAGTTTGCTCTAGTGAGCTAGTGGCTGGCAGCCCTGTCCACGGCAGGGGGGTTGGAACTAGATGATCTCTGAGGTCCCTTCCAACCCAAGCCATTCTAAGATTCTGTGATACCAGATTGTACTGGATAACGTTGGTGTGACTTGAATCTGAAAAAAGCTCTTTGTGGTGGGTAATTAATTGGTAAACAAGCATGGATGAGGTGTGGGGGGAGTGTTTTTTATCAAGCCTATGTACTTGTGGGCATGAGTCGCGCAAGGATGCGGCTTTTTGATGTGCTTCGGGTCTCTTCCTGTTCCTTGAGAGCATTTCTGCTCCCAGCCCACAGCGAGCACACAGAGGCTGTGTGTTGTGCATACAGACCTGCAGGAGTGTTCATGCACGCTGTGGCAGAGCTCTGCACTTCCAGAGTGCCCCATGTCATCTCTCCACTGGAGCAAATCTCAGTTGCTTGAATGGTGAATGTTTACAACTTGCATGAGTGCAAGAACAAACAGTTGGTAGGACCAGTTCCTTCCTGAGCTGGCTTGGTTGAGCGCCCTTTTTTTCTCCAGACATTTTAGCATTCTGTAGCCTGTGCTGGACTGAGAGAAACCTGCCTCATCTGGCTGCCCCCACGAGTCAGCAGGAGAACTGCTTATCTCCCGCGTGCTCCGAGCGCCCGCCACTTCCAGGGAAGAGGAATAGTTGCTTGGACACCGGAATTTCCTTTGCTGTAGTCAAGAGGTGGGCTGGGGATTAACTGAGATCAAAAGATCATTCTTGTGAGGAGTCATCTGCTACAGTGCCAGAAGTTCAGCGTGAAGAGAAGTGCATAAATAAACCTAATGCCACTTGTCCCTAATTCCAGAACCCTCCAAGAGAAAAAAATTGTCTTTGTGTGTATGTGTTCAGGTTGCACTGTGCATGCAGTCTAACTCAATACCAGAAGAGCAAAAATAGAAGCCAAGTCACATCCGTGGAAAACTCTGGCGCATGTAAGGGACAAGACAGTTCCTAGCTTCAAGAAACATGAAGACTTGAGGCATATTTCTTGGATGCGCTCACTATATTGGCAAGCAGTGCAAGCTAAAATCCCCATTGTTGAGAAATCTAAGTTCCCCTCTGCCTTAAAATATCTGTGCTCAGGATAAGACGGCTTATGACCTTTTCACAAGTGAGAAGGTATTATGTTGGATAATGACTCAGTAGTCTGGTGAGGAGGATCTGTTGTGGGGAAAAACACAGCCCTTGGCCAAAGTAAACTCTGGCAAAATAGAGATAAGCTGGTGGTGTGGCTTGTTTCATGCCAGCTGGTAGCACACTGCGGACCAGCTCGTCTTTTCCTCTCTGTAGGATGGAAATAGCCCTTCCTCTTCGGTGAGATGGCAGGAGAGCACATCTGGGGAGCACAGGACAGCTGGGGCCACGTTCAGCCTGCGTGTGTCTGAATCGCTGGTGACTGCTGGGAGCGTAGTTGTTACTGCTCCGAAATCAGGCTCACAGGGTGGGGGCGTGAACACACCTTCAGATGTGACGGTAAAGGGAGGGACATCTGATTACCCTGGAGTCTCTATTTTGCCACAGGTTTCTTAGGAGAGGACTGGGCTGCTTAGAGCCTGTTTCCTAGTGTCTCATCTAATCCTTTAATCCTTTAATTTCTTTACCTGCTCTGAGGAATAGGCCAGCCATTTTTTTGTGGCGTATTGACAACTCCTGAATTCTGGGGAACTTTGTCCCTGCTTAAAAAGCAATGGAAGAGCTGGTGAGTGCAACTGCTGGCAGATCTGTAACCTAAACATTTTGTTCTCATTCAGGAAAGCCTGAATGAGGAGAAGCCAGCCAGCTCTGCCAGGGAGGTGAGGGACGGGCTGACAGCCCTGGCTAATGCAGCCGTGTGGGTGGTAAGCAGCTCTGGGCTACTGAATGTTAAGCTGCCAAGAGCATGGTTTGTAGCTGCATCGCTGCTAGCTACTGCAAAAAAAAAATAATAAAAAAAAAAAAAAAAAAAATCCACNAAAAAAAAAAAAAAAAAAAAAAAAAAAAAAAAAAATCCAGTTTTAAAGAAAGAGCTCTGTCCTCGCCAGACGAGCTTTGCAGGATAACGCACTGCTATTCCTGTACTGATAATGCCATCCTGTTGTGCCCATCGCCTTAACGCTGCTGCGGTCTGTTCTCTGTAGGATGGGAATTGTGATATTCCTTTTCCCTCTGTTTTCCTTCACCCGAAGAGCTGGGGCTGCCAGATCTGTCCTGGGGAACGGCCGGCCCCCAGCTTCAGCTGCAGGGGAAGGCAGACCATGACCTTGTGCAGCAATGAAAGGTTGTGCTGTATTGTTCAGGCCTTGTTGCTGTAGGAACTGCTCTGTAAGTAAGTTCCCTTTTAGGGCCATCTCTGCTTCTGCCCTTTGTTCCTCTTCCTTCCTTACCTTCCTGCCCCTGGATGTAGCAATGCATGTGATTTACACCAATGTGTTGCATTGTGGAAGGCTCTGCAGCTGCCGGTGTCATCCTGAGCGGTGGATTGCTGCCTGGCTTTGGCTCCTGAGAGCCCAGAGCCATGTTGTAGGGGATCACGCTGCTGTGGAGGCTGCCCGGCTCTTCTCGAGGTCGGCACAACCTCATCCCTGTGTGGAGTCGTGTTGGCCTGCAGCCAGGCTCTGCTGCTTTGTGTCCATGGCTAGGCTGGATGGGGCTTTGTGAAACTTGGTCTAGTGGGAGGTGTCCCTGCGCGTGGCAGGGGTGTTGGAACTAGGTGATCTTTAAGGTCCCTTCCAACCCAAGCCATTCTATGTGCTCCAGAAACTATTTCTAATACATCTGTCTAGATAGCTCAATGCTCTGGTCATGCTGCTTTCACCAGGTGCTGGTCTCCACATCCTCTGAGGACAGGCACAGGCACAAGCCCTCATTTCCCAGCACAATGGCTTCAACAACACACAAAGATGCAACTGTGGCAATGACTGAGCAGAGCTAGGAGCAGGATGTCATAGAATCACAGAACCACAGCATGGCTTGGGTTGGAAGGGACCTTACAGCCCACCCAGCCCCACCTCCTGCCATGGGCTGGTTGCCACCCACTGGCTCAGGCTGCCCAGGGCCCATCCAGCCTGGCCTTGAGCACCTCCAGGGATGGGGCACCCACAGCTGCTCTGGGCAGCCTGTGCCAGGGCCTCACCACCCTCTGAGTAAAGAACTTCCTCCTAACATCTAAGCTAAATCTCTGCTCCTTTAGTTTAAAACCATTCCTCCTCGTCCTATCACTGTCAGACTGTAAAAAGTCACTCTCCCTCCTGTTTATGAGCTCCCTATAAGGTCTGGAAGGCTGCACCCTGTAGCAATGCTGCCTTTCCCAAGCTGCTGCTCCTGGCCTGCGGTGCTGAATGCCATGCAAAAGCTCAGACGTGCTCGCTGTCTTGTTTCCTTTGATGGCAGCACATAAATCATGCAGAACCAAGCCCTTGCACCAGGTTGCCAGCAGGGCAGGATTCGAGATCCACTTGCCCAAGTCGCTGTGCCTCTCCCCTAGAGCACCAGCAGTGATTCTCACCTGGGATGTGATGCCTCAAGGGAATTCAGCACATCCTGAACTGCTGTAAGCCTCTTAATGACCAGTAGCTGTCCTGTGTTCTTCTAAATACCATGCAGAAGATACTTTTAAAAAACACAATGTCCACACTGGATGGAGCCAGAGTCTGCTTAGCTCAGCATACTCTGCCTTGCGAAATACCCTGCAACTGGAAACCCTTGTGTAGTGTAAGTCACAAAACAATTCTCAGCATGAGACCTGAGACATGTGGTCACCCCTCGCCCAGATGAGGACAGCAATCTCAGGAGCACAGAGCTATGCTCTTGTTTATCCACAAATTTGGACGTTTCCAGATTGGTGCAATAGAAAACGAGGAGGAAGGAGACTGTTTCCATCCAAGAGCAGTCAGGAGCCTGGTGGTCAAAATTTGCAAGTGCAGAACCAGCATGTAAATACGTAGATGGTGCAGGCAATGCAGAAGAGCCATCACCAGCATGTTTCCTCCCCAGAGCAGCAGTGGTCAGCCTGTGACCCACGCAGCTTTCCAGGAGAATTCACTCAGTGTGCAGCCCATTCCCAAGGGAGTCTTTGGAAAAAGCTACTTGGTGGTGGCAGAGAGAATGAAGGTTTTGATTCCTGCTCCTAGAAAATAGGCAAGGGCACATAGCACTTGTGCACGACTCAAGAAATAGCTGCAGGGCTGACTTACAAGTCCACACTGACACCAGCAAGGGTGGCTGTTCTCCTCCCTGTGCTGGCAATAGAGTTCATAAAATCCCATGAGCTGTCTGGATCAGGGAACTGACCCAGCTGCAAAATCCTAGGGAAAATGATCTGCAAAAGGTCTGCTCAGCAGTGGGGCTGGCTCGGAGGAGAATGAGGACAGGGGCTGCTTTTTTTTTTTTTTCTCTACAGAAGCCTGAAGCCCTGTATGTACACTGTTTGCCCATGGTTTGAGAAAAAAGTTTGGAAGAGCATCTGCAAAACACTTCCTGTGCCGTATTCAGGGTGCTATGTACTGGTGCGTTGGTGTAATGCTGTATTTCCCTCTTTTTGATGGATATAAATCACACTGCTAATACCTTTTGACTGGAATATCTGCTTCCGAGGAGAGGAGGTGGCTGGGGACTGTACAGCCCGAGGGAATGTAAGTGGAGCAACTTCTGTGCGTGGACAGAGGGAAGCGGTACAACCTGGAGCTGTTTCAATGAGCTGCATGGTGCAGGCTAATTCTTGGCTGCCAGTCTGTGTCAGAGACAGCTTTTGTTAGTTTTGGTAATTCCTCTTCTAACGCATTTTGGTTAAGCGAGGTCCTACAACTGAAGGCTTTTTTTCCGCTCCAGTCTTTGGAGAAAGTGCAGTGTTCTAATTCCAGCTCTGAGCAGTGCAGCGATATGGCCACATCTTTCATTTCTGCAAACAACACAAAACAGTGGAACTGTAATGTGGGTGCAATCATAACTCACTAATCTAGCTGAAAGTTGGTCAAGCTTGCAGCCAAAACAGATTGTACTTTTTTTTTTTTTTTTTTTTTTTTTTTTTTCAGTATAGTATGACTGCTGAGGCTGTGCAGGATAAGAGAGAATCCAGCTTTGTAGAGCATCTTTAGTGCTGTAGCAAGGAAGCATCACTCCAGAGGGAGCTCATCTTGGTAATGAGTTTCCAGACTGTTGTTTTCCACTATGTTCTAATGAATTCTTCTAATCGTGGCAACCCCTGTGTAGATATCCCAGAGTGTGGCAGTGGAATTGCCGTTGGTAGGGTTTTGGTGGAAGTGAAACTCCCATGTTAAGCAATAAGCTTGGGGGTCAAGTGTTCTGGAGAATATATGTTTTCAGGAGAGAGGGACCTTCATGGCCATTTTTTCAGACGGGCCCCAGAAAACCTCTCTAAAACCCTCTGCAAACAAAACTTGCCCATGCAGCAGTGCAGGGGAGAGAGGACGGATGCAGTCAGACAGCAAAGGCCACGATGGAGGAAACACAGCCTTGCAGAGGCTAATTCACACTGAGCAGCCACCCTGCACAAAAGCAGCTGGGACTGAATTCCCTGCTCCTTTTTGGCTGTCAAGGACATGAAAAAACTTGCAGCAATAATGGCTGAATCACCCCTTGGGAAAGGCTTTCCAGGGGAAATGAGTGGGGCAGAGCCAGCAGAAGAGAGGGGACTGAGGTCTGGCAGCAGCAGCAAGAAGCCTGGCTACAGCTGTCAGGGAGGGTGCAAGTGTGAAACTCCATCAGCAGCTGCCTCTGTAGACAGCAAAAGGATTGGAGAAGGGCAGAGTAAATAGCCAAGAGTAATAGAAAATGTTGCTTCGTGGATGGGAGCGCTCCCTTGGTCAGGGCAGTTCACACGTACGGGCTCCCCTGCACGGGGCTCGCTGCCGGTGCCGTGCAGCCCGTGGTTATCATTGGGGCGCATTCAGATGTGCATTCACGGAGGCTTCTGCTCCAGCGCTGGCTGGGTGCTGCTCTCCATCAGTCCCTATTGTTTCATAATCTCGCTGTTCCCGAGGCTTTTTTTATCCCGACAAAGTCTGCCGCGTTTGTTACCCTCCCCGGTGACTAAGCCGGAGCGCGTTAGCGATGCATGACTTAATTTGACCCTTTTCTCGGGTTAGCTGAAAGAGAGAAGCCTTCTCTGTTAATTGCACAGCATCTCCAGCTTAGCAACAGCTTGTTCTAGGGAAGGCGCTGGGATAGACCTACATCTGAGAACTCACTGGCAGGAGAAATGAGTGCTCGCTCCCTCCCAGCATGGCAAAGAAGCTCGGCACCGACACAATTCCATGAGATGGACAGGAACCTCGCAGGAGCAGGACCAGCACAGGGGCTCTCTCCCTCCATCCCCACCACGTTTAACATCAGTGGCCACTGGTGTTTACTGGACCCAAGCTGAGAGGGCGATAACATCCTCAAACCTAGCGGAGCTGAACCGTTGAAGCTCATGAATCAAACTCCTTCCCGGCCCCGCCTGGAAGAAGAGGTCTGCTTATGTTGGTGCCCAGGCTGTGGAAGTGGGCAGCGGAGGGGATGCTCAGCCCTGTCAGCCCTTCCTGCTGCTGGCCAGAGGGTGGGGTGGACACGAGGACTTCAGCATAGTCAGCCCCTGTCCCGAGAGCGTCATCTGGCTTTGGAGTCAGGTAAGGAATAACTTGTGAACAAATCCAGGTGCTTCTGCCACCTTCACCGGATGGGAATCTGGTTTGCCAAATGTGATGGGGAGCAGCTTCTTTGTCTCTGAGAGCGAAAGGCAGCCCCCAGACGCTGCACGGCCTCCATCCTGGTGTTACCTCCTTTCTCCCACAGTGCCCCATGCTTGCAGCATCCTACCACCAGTGAGCCCCATCCATTGGGAATCCCATCCCTGACTGAGCCCCAGCCTGCTGACAACCCCCTGGGTGTCCTCCCTCGCCTTTATTCTGGCTGGCCCCATCATCCTCCACAAAGCCTCTGCACTGCTCCTGTTGAAACCTCAAAACTAGATTTCTGGGAGGAATTCAGAGCTTCCCCTGGGGTGGGTTAAACCCGTGGGAGATGGGTTGTGCTGTGCCAGCTCACAGATGTGCTCCTCATACGGCCAGACCTTTCCCACTATGATGAGAGGAATGCGCAGCATGGAAATGTCTGGTTGTTGTGGGGTCTCAGAGCAGCTGGATGTATAAAACATAAAATGTAATAGATTTGGTCCTGGGCAACCTGCTCCAGGTGGCCCCACTTGGGCAGATGCTGTGGAGATGGCCTCCAGAGGCTCCTTCCAACCTCAGCATTAAACATCCTCAGCATAAACCAACTCATCTTTCACATACAATGTGTAGATATAAACAAAAATTACATTGATTATATAAATCCATATATACAACTGTAAAACATTTAAATACATTTGACGTATATTGACATATAAAAATGAATACAGATCTCTACTTCTATACTGTATTCATACATTGACATTTATGATGGTATATTAGTTATGCAATATATTTGAGGCACCGTCAATGGCTCCTTTAAGATGTTTTTCAGCCCAACCTTTTCCCCCAGGACAGAGAAGAGAAGCTTGCACCCAGGGGTGGATGCCCGTGGTTCCTGTACAGTGGGTGGGGATAGAAAAGTTGGAGGAGGTTTGTGATGAGCGGGGAGACCTTTATCAAAGAGAAGTGCCTCTGCTATTTTCCCATTCTCTGGTACCTGGAGGCTTCCCCAGGACAGCGACAGGCTGGCTGACCCTGCTTTTGTCTGGGCCAGAGGTCTCTTGCTGCTTCTGTTTCTCGGGCATGAGGAGCATCCATGCTGTGCCCTGAAGTCCAAGCTTTCCCCAAGCTTCAGCAGCAGCTTGGGCAGGATTTGGGAGTTTACACCTCCAGACTGAGACTTGGGAGCTGCTGGCTGAGCTCATCACTCACTGCTGGTGCAGCCTTACCTCCAGCACTGGGTGCAGGTTGGGGCACCACTATGTAAGAAGGGCATAAAACTGTCCAAAGGAGGGCTACGAAGATGGGGAAGGATCTAACGGATAAGGCATGTGAGGAGCGGCTGGGGTCCCTTGGTTCGTTCAGCCCAGAGCAGAGGAGGCTGAGGGGAGGCCTCATGGCGGCCTACAGCTTCCTCCCAGGGGAGCGGAGGGGCAGGCGCTGAGCTCTGCTCTCTGGGGACAGCGACAGGACCCGAGGGAACGGCATGGAGCTGCGTCAGGGGAGGGTCAGGCTGGGGGTGAGGAAAAGGTTTTGCACCAGGGGGTGGTGGGCATGGCACAGGCTCCCCAGGGCAGTGGGCACAGCCCCAGGCTGACGGAGTTCAAAAGCAGCATTTGGACACCGCTCTCAGACACAGGGTTTGGGTTTGGGTGGTCCTGTGTGAAGACAGGAGTTGGACTCGATGATCCTTGTGGGTCCCTTCCAACTCAGGATATTCTGTGATTCTGTGACTCCATGATTCTATGGTCACAGCCACCAAATCCTCCTCTGGAGCAGGACCTTGGTGTGATGCGTCCCAAAGGCTGCCTTGCACTGGGAAGCCTCTGCTGGTGCTATGGGATCCCAACAAGACCTGGGCTGGTGTGCAGCATGGCAGTCAGCCAGAGGCATTCACCTGGGGACCAATTTTAAGTCAGCAAAAACACTGAGTTGTGAAGCCCCAGACTAAGCTCAGGAGTTGAGGAAGGGTTTTTACTTTCATTTTGAGCCTGAGTGTGCAGCCAGCTGTGCTAGCCCAGCACTGAAGCTGTTAGTGTTAATACAGGCAAAAGAGCCCCCTAAATAGGGAGTGAGAGAGGAAAATATAAGAACCAAAATAGCTGCGTTTTGCAATTTCTGTTTTCTGAAGCATGTAGATATACTCCCAAGAATGTCTTATATCTGTACTCCCTCCAAAAGAGGAAAGCCATAATGAAATGCTAACAAAAGTGTCTTATCTTCACTGAATGTGGATTTGCCCGCTCATAATTTTCTCATCTCTATTACTTGTGAATTTTTACATTTATTTCCATATTTCTGAGATTTCTATGCATCATCTGCAGCTGAATTTTGTAGCAATTAACTCCCCAGCACATATCAACTGTGGAAAGAAAGCCTGAATTCTTGTGCTTATGCACAGCAGAAACTTTGCAGTGGCACACTGCTGATGCCACCACACGAAGAAGAAGGGATGGTGGAAGGACATACGCCCTCAGGATCACCCTCAGGAGTGAGATCCGCTTGGAGGTCTCCTGGGCACGTGCATCGGGCAGGAAAACAAGCCAAAAAGCTCCTACAGACTTGCGCCCTGTAATCTGCAAAAGGATGGAAGGTGTTCCATCGCAGAACAGGCAAACCTAAAAAGCAGGAAAGCAGGCTCAAACAAGAGCTGAACAGGAGGTCTCACCTATATCTCTCCATCCTGTGCGGGTCTCNTGAACAAGAGCTTTCTGGGTTTGCCATGGTCTATGACAGGAGGTCTCACCTATATCTCTCCATCCTGTGCGGGTCTCTCACAGCCCTAGGGATAAGGGGAGGTGCTTTTACAGCACATCTCAGGGCTAGGTGTAGCATGAGAGCCAGAAAAGTTAGAGAAACATGCACGGGGCATTCCTGAAGGTGGACATTGCATGGCTAGTGATTAATAATAGCATGCATAACAATAATGATGGCAATGGCTACGCAAAGACTAACATATGGTAAATGGCACTGTAAATATTTGTCACTCAGCCTTTTTGTTTTTTTGTCTTGCTACTTATTTCGCTGCATGGAATGTCAATATTTATGAAGAACTAGCTAACAGATTAAATTACACATCCATCAGCGCAGAAGTATTGTGTTCCTGCAATTAGGATGCAAGCAAGATAAAAATAATTTCCTAGCTGGTTATTTAAAAAATATTCAGAGTAAAATAGAAAACAGGCATTAAATCAAACACTCTGGTGCTGACTGATGTTAGCTTATCCAGGCCTGACAGCAAGTTTTGCCTGGGATGAAATGAGCACACCTGGCTGAATGCAGTGCTGCTGAAGCAGCTGCTAAGCATGGTCTCTTTGGCACCAGTGATCTGCTTTTTGCTGTTGGACTTGGGCTCTGCACAACGCCTCTCTTTACAGTGAGCCACCACAGTGCCCTTGGACCATCTGGAGACACCCCATTGCCCCAGGCCATTGCACTGGCCCACAGCTGGCCACCTCACCGGTGAACCGTCCCGTGTTCCTGGTAGGTTGGTAGCTGCCCATGCCATGTCTTGGGGTGATCAGGAGCATACTTGAAAACCCAGAGCTTTCCTCAAACCTCCATCCTAGCAGTGGCAGCAGAAGTTTGATCCCAGTGTAGGATAGAGCAGTGGATGATGGCCCTTGCCTGTTTAAGAGGCGTTTGGACAATGCCCTCAACAACATGCCTTTACTTTCTGTTAGCCAAGCGGTCAGGCAGTTGGACTAGATGATCTTTGAAGGTCTGTTCCAACTGCACTGTTCTGTTCTGTTCTACGCTGCGCTACACTACACTGTCCAAATGCCCCTTGAACACTGACAGTCATGGGGGCATCAACCACCTCTCTAGGAAGCCTGTTCCACTGTCTGACCACCCTCACAGCAAAAAAATATTTCCTAATGCCCAGTCTGAACCTCCCCTGGCACTGCTTTGTGCCATTCCCACATGTTCCATCAGTTCCCAAGGAGCAGAGCCCGGCACCTCCCTCTGCTTGCCCTCCTTAGGAACTGGTAGAGAGATAAGACCTAGCACACAGTTATCACAGTTCATTCTTTGTTTAGGGGGATAAAACTCAAAATACGGTAGAACTGTGATTTTTTTCACCCAGAAGAAGCACAAAAAAGCAGTACTTTTCCCCCTCTTTCTCACCCAGACGCTGGTATTTGTTGTGCACCAGAAACCACCATCATCCTTCAGTTTACACCTTGTAAGCTCACCTAATCTCCAATGCTGTCAGCAGCTTGCCATGTCGGTCACCAGGAGACATCCACTCCACCAAAACAGCCATGATGTTGTGAAACCGCTTCGGCATACAACTCAACAACTTGCTGCGCACTGTTCATTTCACCTTTTCCTGCATTGCACCAAGATCCACAGACGACTTTAAGAGGGTGATTAGCATCCCTCAGCACTTTTCAAGGATGCCGTCACCTCTTTTGAAACAATGAATCTGTGATTCATGGCCAGTAATTTCACGGTGTAGATGTGCTCCTGTGTTGGGTCTCAGACAAGGAAAAAGCTGTTGTCCCCGGATTATGTGTGCCTGTGTTAAGAGGCTGAAGGTAACAGCACAGCGCGTCCCACCCACGCTCGTTGCCCTGGCAGGCTGGTGGGCGATGGCTAAAGGAGATGATTTCATCCTTAATCCTCCTACTTTCTCAACAGGGCGTGCTGGCTGCCGGCACGCAGCTCCTGCCCATCGCGTGGAGCAGGGACAAGGTGTGTGCAGGCAGAAGGGACCGCAGCGTTGGCACTGGCAACAACCCATGCTGTGCCTGTAGAGAGTCCAAAAAAGAAGTGCAACCCACTCCCACGTCTCCTGATGAAACGTGCTATCAGAGCCCATCCAAATGGCCCAAAAAAAGCAGGCGAGCTCAGCTGGCTGTGGAGAAACCTGAGAGCAGCAGAACTTTGTGCCTAAATCTAGGAAGGCCTGACAGGGTCTGAAGCCAGCTCTTGGCCCCCGGTTCGTTAGCAGTAGGCATCTGCTCCAGATCCTTTCCCTGTTCTTTGGCTTCTCACAGGTGAGCTAAAGAGCAAATTCCCTGCGCCATGGACAGGACTGACACTGAGGGAAGACACTGTTGGGACAGACGGCTTTGGAGCAACATTTGAGACAAGTGCTCCGGCTGCTGCTGGTGTTTCACACGCTCATCACCATGGTACCTCCCACAGCTGTGAGTCGCCTCTGCAGAGCTCTCCTACTGATCTACCAGAAATGCAACCTGAGCAGCAATTGAGGAGAGCTTATGAAAGGCACCTGCCTTCTAATTCACTGTTCCACTTCTCAGTGTCCTTTTGGGGAATAAGCTGAAATGCAGGCGCTAAATAATGCTCACTATGGGGGATTTATTGCTGTTTTAATGTCATAAGTAACTTCCAAAAACTAGAGCTCCAAATAACATGTGTATATTGGCCAGATATATCTAAGATATGAAGTTTTAATAGCTCCATTTGTCTTCCTGAATTGTGTTTCTACTAAATTTACAAAATATGTTCATATTTCATTTTCTCCCTACCAATATGGGTTTCCAATGATCTGCATAAAATCTTCTCATTTCTGGCTTAACTGTTAGATGTGTAAGTTAAACGTGAAGAGAAGGTGAACAGTGGGTAGTTTCTTCACCCTCACAGTCCGTAAGGATTTCCCCTTCAGCTTCGGCATCCCCACGTGTGTTCACAATGCTTGACACTGTTCAAAAATTTAACCATAATTATTATCAAACCACCAACAGCATGTAGCAAGAGTTACATGCTCTGTAGAGTTACATGTCTCCAGACATGTTAGCTATCAAACCAGGTATTTACATCTAAATGCATCTCAGTCTTTTAGGTCTCTAGAATAAGCGGAGATGTTTGTTCTGGCACTTTCCCCATAGCAACCTGGGAGGTTTGGGATATAAGAGCCATCAGTCAATGCAGGTTGGGTGTACTGAGAGCAGAGAGACCCCCTGCACTGCTGCCACAGCTGCATGCTTAAATTAAAAAGCACAGCTATCTTTTGTAGCCTGGAGCACTGTTCTCTCTCCAAACACAAGGACGCCCTACTCCTTTTACTCTGATGGAGCAATGCCAAGGATTCACCAAGCACCCTCTATACGACTTCAGATGCATACATATATAGACATATGGAACATGGCGTGCCCATATTATTTTCCAAACTCTCACTTGTTATCCAGATCAAGAAGGAATCTCGGGGAATCGTGGCAAAACTGGCACCAGCTTCCTTTCCAGCCCGAAGGGTGCCTTTTGGCCTCCCTGTCATGCTAGCATGAGCTCGCTGAGCAGTGACGGTGATGTGCAGACAGAGCGGCCAGCAGCTCAGCCTGCAAAAACCCAGTGAGGGGGTACAGGGAACATAGGGGTGACTCACCTGGGACTGCCTCCAAACTGGGCCCCTACCACTTACGGGTAGCCTTAAAGACTTGTAGGACTTTTGGTTTTGCTGCTGTTGTTTTTCCTCCCTGCTTATATTTACCTTGGCAAGGCAGGAAATATTGAGTCACATTGCTGCAGTTTTGCTGGAGGGCTTCTAGGAGGCCCTGGTGGTCTCTCACTTAGGAGCTGGCTCAGGGCATGAAAAATAACCTGGGAAAAAGAAAAATCTGTCTGTCTATCTATCTATCTAGATATAGATATTATCTCTTTCTCTTTTTGCCCTTTATCAGTTCCCTGACCTGTTGCACCACCGTTTTGTGGCTGGAGGGTTGATGCTACGAGGGCTGGGCATGGAGCCCTGCCTCAGCTATATTTCAGTACTCACACCAGGCTGGCTTACACCCAGTTCAACTCAGCCAGATTTTACATCAACTACATTGAATCATCACAAAACTACCTGCAAACTAATACTTACAGAAAGCTCCCTGCCCTCTCAATTACTCCACATCCACATTTTTTATCGTGTTATGTTATCATCATGCTTCAGCTTAGATATAGCATTGCCAACAGTCCCACTGTTTGAGGCTGCGCTTAAATCCCCTGCAGCTTGAGACAAGCAGTGAAGAAGGAACTGCAGACCTCATTATTTGTTTTGTTTTATTCCTCTCCTCTCCTCTCCTCTCCCTCTCCTCTCCCTCTCCNCGAACTAAAGCTTGCCCCCCCGAAACCCAAGCGAGCTACTCACAAGCAGCCATTACCCAGGGCAAACCCGTCTCTGTAGCAAAAGAGTGGGATGACTTGTTAGTAGAGGTGAAAAGCCAACCGAGCTGGGTGATAGCTGGTTGCCTGCGAAACGAATCTAAGTTCTCCCTTAATTCCTACCCCCCGGACACAAAATCTTAACCTCCATGTCAGGATTAAGAGCTATTCAAGGGAGGTACAGCTCCCCTGAAAAAGAACACAACCTCTGCCAGCGGATAACCCACTCCACTACATTTCTTCCCGTGGGCCTTTAAGCAGCCACCGACAAAGAGTGCGTCAAAGCTCTAACCCCCCAACAATCCCAAACCCAGGACCAGCTTAGCTCAACACAAGTTGCTGGAAATCAGCATTTGTCAAATCCATTTGACAAGCAGGTTGGATCTCCCTGCCGTGGGGTGATGCCATCCATCGGCCAATGCTGGGAACAGGAACGGAGTCAACTGCAGCAGTGCCTCCAGGCTACAAATGGGTGTCCCATATCATTCTTGTGTTGTTCTCAAACCCTGCACCTGCAAGCCCTGAGAGTGCTGTTACAACAGGCTCTCATAAC
The DNA here is from genome assembly GCA_013399715.1 of Alectura lathami. Taxonomy (NCBI): domain Eukaryota; kingdom Metazoa; phylum Chordata; class Aves; order Galliformes; family Megapodiidae; genus Alectura; species Alectura lathami. The sequence continues at coordinate 80,108 of VXAV01009738.1, forward strand.
AAGTGATCACCACTGGTATGAGACTCACCCTTTCTTTTCCCCCGTTTCCCTACACCTTGGCTGCCACTCTTGGCTTCCAAGAGGGAACCCCACAAAATGCCTGTGCAAAGATTCGCAAGCAACCAGTGTGCTACATCTGCCCCATCAACACCTTGTCCCAGCAAGACCAGCAGCTTTATAAGAAGGAACGGCCGACAGAGAGTTTGAGCAGGTCAAGGTATATATACATTTATGAAAAAAAAATATATATAGTTACTATGGGAAATCTGTTGGGATTGGGGCATCCGCTCCTCCAAACTGGGACCCCATGCCCACCAGCCCCTCATGCTCCTGTAACAGAGATCACAGTGGTGACCCAGGTGACAGGGAGGTGAGCTCCACATGGTACTCAGTGGCCTGTGGATGAGGTCCCATCCTGGCTGTGCCTGGATGGAGTCAAGGTTCATCAGGCAGAGCTGTGAGCAGAGAACTGCCTGTATGAGTGATTCTTGTGTCATCGTATGCTGTCATCAGACACTTGAGGCAGCATCAAAGATGAAAACAAATTCCTACCCTTAACTGAAACAACCCAGCAAGCTTCCTGTTGTGATTAATGGCTTCAGTCCACAAAGGGAACATGTAAACATCCAAAGTGAGGCCAGGATCCATTTTGCTGCCTCTCCTCTCCCATGTCACCATTTCAGCGGTGTTTTGCTGAGAAGATTAAAGCCGAGTGGGTTCACAGTGCACGGAACACATCCGATGTCGTTAGAAGGCCATTCAAAAGGATGAATGCCAGCCTACTTTAAAAAGTGCAGGTGTAAAAATAGCGCTCCCACTCTTGACATGTCTGACCCAGTAGAGCAGATCTCTCTGTGTGCTCAGAAAATAGCTATTTACTTTCATGACTGAAATGAAACCCTCTCACTGCAAGCATGTACCCATATGCTTAGCCTTATGCGCATCGTCTGGTTTATTCAGACAAAATAGATGTGCACATTGTTATTTTCAGGATTTAAGATGCTATTGCCATGGGGACTGAAGATTCAAATAGATCTTGAGAGCAGATCACGGGAGGTTTTAAAATAAAATTGCCATTTCTGCCAATAATCATGTGAAACCAGCCAAATGCTTCAACATGTAAGCTTGGGGACTCGCCGTTTTGCTGGCTTCTTACAAATTGAAGTTACTGAGACAACAAGAACATTATGTGTTGTTTAAAACAACACAGTACCAAATGCATAATTATTTGCAAGCTTTAGATACATAGAGCGTCTCCTCCAATGAGTGGGACATGGTAGCGATATAGCCAGCTGTGGTGGGTACGTCGTGATACCAGAAACTACCTACTCTTGGATTTTCTTCCATTAAGGCACACAAAGGGAAGATGGCCTTGTTCCAGGCGCACACAGCACTGCATCTGTGATATTCTATATGTGATACACATACACAGACATATACATACATAAAACATACGTAAAATGTCTATAGCAGCAGAAACTGAAGCTTGTTTTGCAGAACAGAAGTTATTACTTCTGCTGTAACCTCTGCAGTGAACTGACCTCAGGTCTCTGAAATAAAGCAAAGTCAGGGCAGGTTAACACTGGGATGTGAGAACATGGAAGAAAATCCACCGTTCGTAGGACGCCGTAATCAGAGCCCCGTTAACCAAGGACAGGGATGGCCTGATCTGTCCGGGTGCAGGGGGCAGTGGTTGCGCAACATGCACGTGGCATGGGGATGCATGCTGTGTTGCTGGCACCAAGGGGAGTACAAGCATCCTGAGCCACCCCAGTAAATCTTTGCCTTTGCTGCAGTAATTATTCACCTAAAATTGCCTTTGCTTCTAAGACAAGTTCTCAATCTGAGTTAGTGAAATCACATCAAATCCACTTGAAGGCTCTTGATAACCTTTGATCACATGAGCACTAAAAACTGCTTTGGTGGCACTGCAATTCTAAATTGAGATTATTCCGATTAGAAATAAAATAAAAAAGCCTGTTTCCTGCAGTGCAGGTAGCAAGTCTTGTAGCTCTCAGAGACAGTGTTCAGCAGAAAAAGCACATTGCTGACAGGTGCCAAAGCCTGAAACTGGGCATCATGGTTTGTGGTGGTAACGCATGCTGGTTGATCAAATCTGGGCTAGCTAAACACATCTGGCTATGGTGGATCGAACCACAATTTCCCCACCCATCCCAGGACACTAAGGTGTATTGGTTATTGTGTATCACTTAGTGCCTGTTCAAAACAGCTGTGCCACCTTACCATGATCTTCAGCAAACTGGCAGTCCATGGGGCATTCATCATTGGTTCGCACTATGATTTGGAGGTCATGGAGGTCACTCCAACCTTGTGCTCATGCTGCAGCCACACCACAATGTGCTGTACTGTCACCCCACCTCCTCACAGCCACGGAGAGCTGCTGCAAACAATGCTGGTGAGGTCCAGCCATGGCAGATTGCCCTCTAGTCTTATTCAGAGTCTTTAGGGCAAAGCTGTCTGGTTTGTAGCTGGTTGATCTTCATGCTGGGGCTTACAGGTGGGAAATGTTAACCTCTACCCACTCTCCCCCATCTATTCAGGTCCGCTTGTCACCAAGTGATGGTTTTAGGTAAAGGGGAGCAGTGCTCACTGGTGGGAGGAAGCTGTGTGTCTTCCCACGCTGGCTGACTGAGTCCTAGAGCTCCAAAAACAGCCAGGTTTCCTCTTTGCCATGAAGCAGAACCAAACCTCTCCTGCTCCAGAGGGTGAGGAATGTGGTATCCCATCCCCTGCGACCAGCATGTTTAAAGAAGGTCTTCATTTACCCCTGCAGAGAAAGTTCCTCAAATCTGATGACATTATTAACCTTGCTGTAGAGCTCTTCTCCAGTTATCTCCCCTCCAGACATGCTTCCTTCTCGCTGCCTCTACTGCTGTATTCTGCACATCCGTAATAAAGAGAAGAAAGCAAACTCCCAATTATACCAATTAAATTATCCACTTTGAAATATAAATTAAGAGAGTCATCCTGCAGACAGTCACTCTCAGGTCCTCAGGGACCTTTCCTGTAAACAGCATCCCTTTGCTGTCTCCTTCAGGTGCAGCTTTGTCTGCGTCAGGAATTTCCTGCCCCTTTTGGAGGCTGGGCATCCCCAGGCTGCCTGTGCTGGAGGGTCTGGGCCATGGAGCAGACCACCCAGAGGTGTTTCTGCCAGGAAAACCAGCCAGCCCATCAATTTTTGCTGTTCACAGCACAGACTAGCCCAGCTATCTAACGCCTGCATCCTAACGCCAAACTCCAGGAGACAGGTGGAACCATGGCTCTGCACGCTATATCTCAGAGGTTTTGCTTGCATTAAAGCTGTGGGCAGGATGGCACAAATTGCTGGTTATTATCTGCTTTAAATTTACAAGAGCTGGCCTAAGGCCCTGGCATACATCCCAGTGACTCCCCTGCTTCCACATCAGCCTGGAGCTCGGGCATCAGGGGACATCTCCAGCTCCAGGTGTGTGTTCCAGCACCAAGGACATCCCCCTCCTGCTCCTCCTGGGGCTGGCTGGGCCCAGGGCCAGCTCCGACAGCGCAGCTGGCTGGCCTTGGATCAACGAGCTGTTTGAGAGCAAGCTGTGAGGAGCCTTGGCAGGGACTCACTGCCCTTCTCTTGGGAGCTGCTGTTATGTAGGGATCTTGCCCTTGGTCTCTGCTGAGTTATGATGCAGCTATGCCCTATAACTCACCAGTACGGACCGTGACTTGACCTGGCACCTGCTGACCGCTGTGGTTTTGTCTGGTGATCTGGGCATTTGGCTGGGCCTGGCTACCGTCACCCAAGCAGCTCGTCTTGTCTGGGTTCCACAGTAGCAGGCCTTTGTCCATGAAGCCCACACCCCATGTCCACCTTGCTGTCACCTGTGGTCCTGGTTCACTTTCTCCCACCGAGCAGTCCTTGCTGCTTGCTGGCTGTGGGAAACAGCAATAAAATGAGGAAGCTCTGGGATTTCTTATGAGAACAGCGGAGGAGGAAAGTGATACTCTGTCCCAGGGGAGCTTCCCCTAATTGTCCTCACAGACAAAGTATGGACAAAGACGCTGAGGCAGCAATTTGCCTTTTCGACAGCACAGGGAGGCTGCGAATAACCAGAGGTTTTATGGTTCCTCCTTCTTTGGAAACATCTCCAAGCTTCTGGAAATGCTCATGTAAAAGCCAGCTGCTCCATCAGTGCTCCTGTTCCTGGTCTGCAGATACCGGGGCATGCATAAACCCAAATCCTGGTTCTTCCAAAGCAAGCCTCATGCCAGTTCCTCCACCAGCTCTTCATGTCACCCCCAGAAGAAACTTTCCTCAGCAGCAGAGCCAACTCTCTGCGACTGTCCTGGCACAGTTGGCCTCAGGAGGGCTCTGGATGACCTCAGGAGGGTTCTCGTTTCCCTGAGTCCCAGGTCAGTCTCTGTTTCTGTATCAGTCCTAGAGTGGAGATGCCTGGTTTTGCAAAGTGCCATTAACTGTGCTGCCTGTGGGAAGCAGGACATGGTGCACTGCTGCAGTGGAGTATTCTTTGCAGGCCCATTGAGATACCATTGAAGGACTCAGATAGGACACTGGAAACCCAGATTTGCCAAGGTACATAACCCCATGTAGCCTTGTGTATGCCATCCTAGCCTGTGGCTGGAGTTTTCTGCCAAAAGAGCTGCATCTTTCAGCCCAGACTGGAGTCTGGCACTAGGCAAGCTGCCTCTGGTGCGGGTGACTGGAGAACCTGGACCCTGGTGTGAAAGGAGCAAAGCAGCAATGGGACAGCACACAGCCTACTTAGTACCTTGACAGTGGAGGAGTGTGCTGTACCCTGAGAGAATTTGGGTGCCAAATGCCTAGCGGTATGTCTCACTGAGCACTAGGTTTCTGATGTAACTGTAAGGATTATGCTGGGTCAGACAAAAAGCCCATCATAGTCAGTTTGTATCCAACAATCAGCAGTAAATGGATGTCTTAAGAAAGGCATAAGAATAGGAAAAAAGGCAATGCTTCCCCTAACACTTTCCCAGGTTCATTTTCAGATGAGGAGCTTCCCAACCTGGGTGTGTATCTTTGTACACAGCAACTTTCAATGGGTTTCTCTTTGATGGATCTACCTCACCGCTCCTTCAGCTCATGTTGCCTCATATTTGTTGACGGCCTTTGGCAAAGCTTGAGTCTTCACCAGAATTTACCTCATGGTCATTACTAAGCCTAGTCACCATGGGGTAGGCACATAACTTTTCCTACGAAGACGAATTTTGACTTCAGTGACAGAAAGTACTACGAATATGAATAATAGCCTCCCTCTGACAGAAAAGGGAAAGCAAGCCCCAGAAGTTAACATCTCCTGGGAGTCAGACATGAAAAGCAGCAAATTTTGCTGACAACAGCTACCTCCTGCTCTGCTATGCCAATGGTCCTACGTTGTCACAGTGGTCTTGCAATCCAAGGCATCCCATTTCGAGAGAGGCAAGAAGAGCAAGTGACTGGCTACTGCAGGGGTAAGCAGCCTCTGACACGGTTGCTGCAGGTGGGTTCTTGGGGTGATTCCCAAAATATGGCAATATCACCAGCTGGGTAAACTTGTTCTGCTGAAGCCAACAGGTCATCCCAGAAACACGCACAGCTCAGCTCCTTTCAGTAGTGGGACACGCAAAGAGCTGTTATAGTCCCTCATCTCTGAACTGTTATGAAAGATCTTTCCTCCCCATGGGTCTTTAAGCGACAAAATATGTTGTTGGGGCACTGAAGGCACTCACAGACCTCACTGGCCACAGGCAGCCTTCCTTGCTCCCCTTCGCCTTTCCCCATTCCAGCCGAGCCAGGACATCAGCCCGCATCTGGGCCCACATCTGAGCAGGGCTGCGGTGGAGATGAAGACCAGCCCTGATGCAGCATCATTGGGGCGGGGACTGATAGCCCTGGGGTGCTGAAATGGAGTGTGGGGCGCTGCTCAGGGCCAGTAAGTCTTACCAGTGTGCTCAGGGCCCTGGCATGTATCTTGCAGATCTTGGTGACCAGGAGCACGTCAACATGAAGCTCCTGTGGCGAGGAAGAACGGCCACCCTGAGTCACACAGTTTGTTCAGTTTCCAAAGCAGTAAAGTACTCGTTCCTTTCATTTTAGCAGGGTCTTTAATGATAGTGCCAAAAAGTAGTATTTGTTTAACTGCAACAGAATGTTTTCTCTCTGAGTACATGCAAGTTTAATTATCTAGCCAAGAGCTCCACCAAGAAGCTTTATTCAGGCAGTAAAGCTAATCCAACTACCACGTAGCTCTGTCTGAGAGACACTCAGTTCCTGAGTGTCTACCAAGACTCATCCAATGCACTACAGAAACTGAAAGGCTTGTATGATGAGTAGGAAGACAAGGGATACAGATCCTACCTATTCGGTGGGTATAGGTTTATGGACTGCTAAACTGCGCTGCCTCAGTCTGGTCACTTTGCATTTTTTACTTGTAAGTTTTCCATTTTACCTCATAGGTTACACCGAACAGCTCTGAACAAAGCTCCTTTGTTCGTGGCAACGGCGAGCAGCTCCTCCGGAGGATCACGGCAACACCCCTGTCTGGCGGCGAGCGCACCGGCATCGCTCTGACGGCCGAGCGGCGCTGAGCGAGCCGCAGCTGGCAGCTGCAGCCACCTTCCTTGGCGGGTGAAGCGAAGTTCTCAGCTACTGAATCTGCTGCAGCAGCTCTCCTGAAGACAGCTGGGCAGCTGGGTCCAGTTCTCCTTCAAAACAGCGAGTGTCGGAGCTAGAAGGCACCCCTGGCATGGCGACCCTGACAAACGCAGTCACGCCGGCTGTGTATCGCGTGGGCTCGGCCTGCTCAGGGCTCCTCGTCCGCCGCTCGCAGCGAGGGTGCGGCACGCCCAGGTGAAGAGATCGGGGAAACGCTGAGAGAAACGTGTGTTGGGAGCCCAAACTCCTGGGATACAAGAGGGATGGATGGAAACACCGCATTGATCCCTGAGATACGAACGTTTGGCACACGGCTGAGAAACAGCGAAAAAGTGCACGTGTTCCAGGTTTTATTCATTTCCGACAGGGCCGCACGCCTCGTTTTGCCAGAGCTGCGAGTTACAGGTTGCGGTGGTTTGAAGAATGGAAGGGGGGCTGGGGAAGGCAGTTAAGGAACCGAGCGGTTGGTTGAGGGCAGGCGCTGAAAAGCTCGTTAATGGGGATGTGCTGCGGAACCCAACGTGCTATGAGGTGAGCGAGGTGTGAACATTACATGCTTCGGTTTGTATCGTTTTGGGGGGGTTTATTGGGCTTTTTTAGATGCTGTTCCCAAGCAATACACTCTGCTCCACGGAAGATGCCTGATGTCTGCTCACTGCCCACCCCGACACCACCTCACCCCGCACACCCTCATTTCCAGCATGGGAACAAGGGGGGCGGCTCTGAGGCCACCGTTTGACCGCACTGTGCCGTGCTCGCTAATGGCCGGGGGCTGTGACAACTTCGACGGCTGGGGGGGGGCCAGTTGGCTGCAGTGTTTCCCCGCCATCCCCTGCAG